>OMLB01050415.1:23070-55141 GCA_900302555.1 Myripristis jacobus
AGGACCCAGGTCTCCTCTGATGAACCCACACACACACACACACACACACACACACACACACACACACACACACAGACACCTCTTACCCACACACTTACCTCTGTACCTCATTCTCCTCACTACCTGGAAGCAGCCCTTTGAATATCGATTTGGTTTTAATCACCACAGTCAAGATGATGTGAATGATTTTACTCCCCTGTTTGAACTCTCACCGTTATCAAACAGTGGTGTCGCCCGTAAAGTCAGCAGACCATTCTATCTTGATTCTATCTTTGGTGGTTGCAGTGTCTGTAGTAGCTGTTTGTGTGGGAAACAATACAAGTCATCATACCTTGCATAATCTGTTGTTTTGTTGCCGTTGCCTGTTGCAGAGAGTCCAGGCCAAAGATCCATCCCGCTTGGAAAAAGCCCTGGCTCTGTAGACAAAACTACAGGTGTAGCAGACCCCTCAGGTTAGAAAAGTATCTCAACTATAGTCAGAAATATAAATATGTTTTCATTTTAAATTGCATTTCACCATTTGTTCAGGGTTTTTCTACCAGCTATTATTGTATTATGCATATATTAATAACATCAGGCATTGTTAGACTTGCAGCTTACTAGTTGGTTATTTTAAACTAACCACACATCATGGATGTTGTCTTTCAGATCAGTTCACTTTAATTGTCGTCGTCATTGCTGTGAGTGTAGTGGCTCTAACTATTGCAGTGATAGTCGGTAAGTATTCGGTGTCTTGATAAAATAACAATAAAAATAATAATAAAAAAATAAAAATAATTTGTTGCTATCTGTGAAATGTTGCCTGTTGCACTCCCACAGTAGATGCATTCACTGCCGTTAAGCACTCTGGTACTTGACCTGAATTGCTTTTCACTCACCTGTGCCCTGTAAAGCCCCGCTAATACCTAAGCAAATGTGAACTCTTCTCTTGTGGAGCTGTGACCTTTTCCATTTTCTCTTGCAGCTATAGTGTTGGTGAGACGCCACGTGCACAGCCGGCAGCAAGGGTAGGGTCACATTTCTCTGCTCTGCTCTGCTCAGAAAGTTTATATTTGTCTTTAGCTTGCACAAACTTTTTGAAATTTATATAGCATTTGATCAGAGCTTTGAGACACACTGCTCGTTTTCTTTCTGTTTTCTTTACTGCCACCATCCTAAGAAGAGCAGGTTTCTTTGTTTCCTCCCTGTGCCATCAGTACATAACAGTATTTTGTTAGGTGTTATGCTACACTAAGTCAGCCAGCAGCTGACAGAACCAGTCTGGTTGGTAACAGTCCCCTAGCTGTCTTGCCAGTTTGTCCTAACTCATCTAATTTGTCAGCATCAAACCAGAAAAAAAACACTCAGGTGGCAAAACTCAGTTCTGAGTATCCACCCAGCTGAGCCCGTCTAGACTTGTACAGCAACTAGCATTACAGCCTGGGGCCCACCGCCACCACCAGTGCACCCACTCCACCCATCATCTTCTCCATCTCAGCCATCAAACAATAGCCTCAAGAGATTGCCAGCGGGCTTGTATGACCCAGTGGGACAGGAGCTAACCTGTTCCAAAGCTCTGCTCCCCTTGAACTGAGGCCTGACTAGACAACTCTGCTCAAAAATAAACCTGAGCAATAACGAGCAAAAGCTCATCCTGGCGTCATGTCAACAATCTGCCAACAGCAATCAGAAGGCAAAACAGCCTAAACCAGTTTATCTCTGTGTGCTGTTCTCTCTCTCGTGCTGTCTTTCTCTCTCTCTCATGCTGTCTCGCTCTCTCTGTCTCTCTGTCTGTCTCTTTCTTTCTCCCCTTATGCCCTCTACTTGTGTAACCATGGTTAACTCTTTAGGTTGGCTTTCTGCAGAGTAATCTTTTTTCATGTGTGTATGTTTGTGTTCTAGAGTATAGTGATACATAACCTGCATGTTAGGGGTTGGACAGGGTGCAGAGTTCACATTAGCCTCCTGAGATCTCTGAGCAGCAGGAGATCGACATTGTGGAGCAGCCGCCCAAGTCAAGCTTTAAGGGTTAAATTCCTCTGCAGGATTACTGGCTGCCTCACGGGGCTGCAGTCAGCTCTGGCAGTGTTTGGTGCTGACTGATCGCTCTGCTGAAAAGAGGCTTAATCGCACAGCAACCCCTAGCTTGTTGGATCAACAGTGCCTTGCCAGGTTTATAAGTCCCACCTGGGGATGAGATGTGTTTTTAGGTGATGCAGTCACCATGTACCTGTCAGAGCCCTGCAGCATGAGACAGACATGCATTTCCTCAATTCTATCACACAGGGAGGTTGCTTGCGTCTTTTTGCACACCAATTGACAAAGGACCTAAAAGGCGAAATATTTTCTGATTCACCTTGATTCTTGTCTTTGTTTTTCCCAATTTTCCTCCTGCCTTCCCTTCCTGTGGCCTGTCCTCTGTTTTTGCAGGATCTACTCCGTGCCCGCAGAGCAGGGCCAGAAAGGGGCAGTCTAGTCCCAGAAGGAGCTCCAGTCCATATAGGACACCAGCAGGAGAGGACCAATGCACTGAGCTCTGTCATATGCTACTGTTTGACTCAGGATGGGCAAACATCTTTGCACAACAGCCTGCTTCCCACATTGTGGCTCTCTGAAATAAAAGTGTAATGAGTTTTTTTCTTTTTTTTTAATATTGCTGGTTGTGTGCTTTTGTCTCTGTCCTAGACATTTGCGCTGCGCATATGCACAGTTTAGCCTGAGACATTTGGAACATGTTCAAACCTTCTAATTGGATTCTATTTGAGGAATCCAAATCAAAGCCATTGAGTATGGCTTAAAGTGGAAAAGCTTCTTTTGTTAAAAGGGATAATTTAGCACAGCCAGAACTCCCCATTTTTCCCACCTGAAACAAGAAATTATTCCCCCAAGCTATTTGGTGAAACTATATTTGTGTTTGATTTGGTGCATTTGGAGCAGACATGTCTGTGTGGAATGTTCTTGTTTGAATGAGACAAACCATACTAATCCATATTAAGCCAGCCCAGTTCTCACTTCATTCTCCTCTTCAGTTGTCTTGACATCTCCTGTTCCTGGCCCATTAGGAGTGACAGGAGGCAATGCAGTAGGAAGATAAAGCTCGTTCCCCCTGTTCTCAGCCTCCGTTAAAAAAAAAAGGAACAAGTGGAAAAAGCCAGTCTGAACACCTTGCAAGGCAGCGAATTAATCGACCGCCATGAATGATGATGTTTTCTTTTACCCCTTCTCTTTTTCGTTTGAAAGGCTTTCACTTTAACGTCCACAGCCTCACAGATTGTAAATAGCTCTCTGATGGCTAGAGAGAGTTAGATTAATGCCTCATACGCTGGTACAGAGAGGCGGGGTGTGAGGGAGGAATGCAGGGGGGCAGAAATCTTGACAATCAAAGTGTGGGGATGATTGGGAAAATACCTACAATGCCCATGTTTCATTCATACTGAGTATGACAACACAATCACTGCTTCTCCTTTTTCATTTAAATGGAAATCAATTGTGCCCCGTGAACAAAAGCTTTCGGACCAAGATGCTGGCCGGCTTATTTGTTCCTATTTCCCATTTACAGACAAGTGAAGCTACCTTGGCAAAGGTTAAAGGAGAGGAGGGCATGGCCCTGTTTGGCATGACAGAGTGTTTCATTTGTAGCCATATGAGGAGCAGTCATTACGGAGTCAACAACTCTAGGGAATGGCTGCATGGCGTTGAAATCTTTGGATTTGTCAAAACAACATCACACTGTCCTCCCCAACTCAACCTTGCAACTGTAATCTCATCAGTGGCGGCTGGGCTTGGCTTGATTCCACCCAGACTTTTAGAGATCAAACACAACTGTGTAATAACATGTCTTTGTCAGCGGTGTGCAGTATAGAGTAGCTGTAGAGCTTTACTGCAGTGCCTTCCTCAAAATGATGCATCCCAGTTTATTTTAATGCCACAAACCAGCGGGTGTGATTGTTATTTTTTGTTTGTTTGTTTTTGTTTTTGTTTTTTTTGCATGTGTGTTTGAGTATTCAAAAGCTCACATTTGAGCACTACCTATGTAATATGTATATGTCATATTTCTCTTGAGCATAGTGTAATCCAGTAAGCCTTACCTATACATCAGCATTTCAAGGAGTGGTGCCATTTAGCAAAATGCAGTGCAAATCATTTCACTTCCTCTGTCTTTGTGCAGTCAAAGCAGTCATGTTTGTTAAAAAAGTACAGTTGGACAAACAGACCACAGTGCAACAACTTTTGAATGCAGCAATGTTGTCTCTTTGAATGGTTTCCCAGAATGCACAAAGCACACATGGAATCAGCCTCGAACCAAACAATGTGCAGAAATCCAAAGGAAAAAAAAATCCAGCCTGTTCTATGAAAGTGACCACTCTAATGTCTAATGCATTATTCTTCTTGTAAAGCTTCTCCTTAGTGACACTGCTATTGTAAATGTGACGAAAGCTGTTGTGCCTTGTTTCTGTCTGTTCATGATGTACAGTGTGTGGGAGGGCGGAGAGGGTGGGGGGCAGGCTGATCCTTAACAGGTTAAGGTGAAGCATCGCCTACTGACCTGGCTCATTTATATTTGTTCTAGCTTTTTTATTCCAAAACATAAGAGCTTAGAATAATATATTATTCTATGAACTCACTAATTTACTAAGTTATGCATTTGCTATATGTCTTTGTGAAAAACTATATTGGCTAAAAGAAACTTTTTGTATACTAAATCAGTTTCAGGGATATCTTTGACACTTCATGTGTAATTTTTGTTTATAGACTAACAAAAACGTTGCTGAAATTCTGTAAAATATTTGTGCTTTTAGGTGTCATATTGCAGTAGCAAAATTTAATTTAGACTTCAATTTAAAGTACTCACTTATATCCATTCATTAAACAATGCAAGACCGTATTTCTTATAAAGATGAGGTGGACCGGATATCCATACTTTTTTGCACAGCAGTCTTGTCACTGATTTTGTTCTTACAGAAATTAGGACAGTGGATATTATTATGTAGCAAGATATATGAACTCTGGATTATCTTGATTTTGACATTAAATCTCTTCTAACATTCGCTGTGCTTCTCTCATTTTGTTTTCAGCATCATATTGATGCCATATGGGCATAAGTATAATGCGCCAGTGGATCTTGTTTAATCTAGGGCTTTACTCATTTACAAGCACAGAGCCACTAAGAGGCTTAGGCACCCCTTACTAAACATCATATTTTAGTTGAGATAGAAAGTGTAAAGAGCATGCAACTATCAGGAAGGGGAAGTGGCCTAGCTTCATTTTTAGATCCTGATAGAACTTGAGGGTATTAGCGAGATTGTCAAATATGGGATGTTATGGGGTTGTTTTTCATAACCTTTAATAATAATCCTGGCTATGAGACACTCTGCCTGCAGCTGGGTTATCAGTTAAAAGATTTTCAAAGAAACAACATGGATAGGATACTCGCCTGCTTTGTGGCTGGAGGTGTGATTAAAATATGAATCATCTCTTCATTAGCCGCCAAGTTAGATAATCAATTTACTTTTCAGTTCAGTTTTGCCAAGTAATGGAAATAACATTTAACAAAGATTAACTGGGTGATAATGGCCCTTTCTTTCACTTGTCAGCATGATTCATGTTTCCATTGTTTATTCAGTGTTTTTCCATCTCGCCGTTCCTAAGCAAGCTACAGTCATTTAACCCCCCCCACACAAATGCACACACGCACACTGCCAGCTGTTGATTGGCTGTTTTTCTCTCTTCTCCTGATGGACTCTGCTGGTTTTACTGCAGCTCTGTACATCACCGCACACACATCATCTGCTTATGCTCAGACCACTCGATATGACCTGGGAAAAAAACAAAAAAGACAAAAAACAGAACTGATGAACATAGGGTGATAAGTCAAGCATCTATAGACCAAACACTTTGTTTTTTCAGTTCGTTCAATGGCAATATGGCCTAAAAAACTCCTTAATCATAATGTTTGCAATCCATTAATCATCACATAGATTTTAGGTAGTATTCTATTGAGCTATTAGTTATGACTAAACTGACTGACTCTTTACCATATTGTACAATAACATGATATAAATATAGCTACCCCTCAGGCACAACGGACTGTTTATTTATATAATTCCTTAAAACACCCGTTTTCCCTGCCACCTTAGGTTATGCTGTAATAAAATGATTTCTGGTCATGCTAGTCATGCTTCCCTCAGTGCACTCTGTACAATTACTCATGTATGAACTTGTTTTCTTGAACAACAAATGAAGAAAATTACAATAGTGTCTGTCCCCTAGGCATTACAGCCATTGTAACCTGAGCACTCACTTTGTTGACCCCACATGACACTTGGGCAGCCGACAGACTTTGCCACCTACATGAGCAATGAGGCGGAAAAGAGAGAGGAAGGTGGTTGAGCAATCATATATTATTACAGTAATGTTTCAAAATGTAAGAGTCTAAAGACATAGGTGACACACTCACAGCTAATGACCATGATGCCCATGACGAAGAGCACTGCTGCCATGGCCAGTCCAATGTGGCGGAGGGACTCGTAGTCTGGATATAGAACATATACTGTATATTGAACATAATGCTGATAATAAGCTGCATTATGCTCTATCAAAGTCTGAGGAAAACAATCAAGCTAAGCCTCTTACCATAGGTGAAATCCTCATCCCCCATTGGACCTGACATAGAGAAAAGTAGTGAATTAACTTTGACTGTACGGCACAGGAAGCTGAAGAAGAAACAGCGGTTCACCAGGGAGCAACAGTCAGAGATGGCATGACAGATCTACTGGCCCAGCTTGACAGGCTGTTGATGGTGTATCAAAACCCTATCTATCGCAAGGCAGCACAGCACAGGGACACAAATATCTTATCTCTTGCATGAGGTACAATCAAGCATTAATCTGTTGGCAAGAGAGGAAGTGAGGTGCTCTGTTCTGCCACTCCTCCATGGGTTTTGTTTGGGAGACAGGGAATTGTGTTACTGTCAAGTCTGCCATGAGATAACAACAAAACCACAATGCCTGTGGCATTTAAGGTATCTGTGGAGTAGGAAAATCCTTAGTTACCCAAGGCAGTGGTTACACTGGTCCTGTTTGTGGTGGTTCTAGTAGTTGTGGATGAGCGGGACGTCACTGTGAATGTTGAAAAAATAGACAGTAAAAACACCACTTTCCATGATTTATTTGATTTTCTTGCTCTTTTCTGTTTGTACTTAAAAAATGTATAACACCAAGTATTTATAATGCCCAATGTCATAATGCAATAGCATAATTCCACATATTGAGATGTATATATATATTTTTCCGGGACATACTGACTCCTTATCTTTTGCCATATGAGTCCATTCATAATTACTTCTCATTAAATTCCAGGTGCATTCCCACATTTAACTCCTTTTTTAATTGAATTTCTGAATATTTCAATAGTATGACTCTCTGAGGAAATTTAGTCTAATGACACTTTTAAAGCATATCAGCTCTCTCTCTCTCTCTCCCTCTCTCTCTCTCTTTCTCACTCTCTCTCTGGCGCTGTGAAATCCAGCTGAAACACTCCTCTGCATATCTCAACAAGGACAGGGAGTTTTAACATTTTCTAATTACCTGATAATTAGTTTTTAAGCTTTCTGCATCCTTGATGTGAAAGCTTAAGCCTTTGCAATAGGGACATGATGCCAGAGTGCTTACAGTCTATCTACCAGCCAAACTCAGTGGGCTCCAGCAAAACCGTGTTCAGACAAATCAGTGAGAGGTACAATACTTGTACCTGGAGTGGTTGTGGGTTTTGCTTGTGGTGTCGACTGCTTGCTGGTAGCTAAGGGACAGAAACATTAAAAGAAAGATTGATTTAATTGGAATTATGGTTGAAATTACATTATTATTATTTTATTTTTATAGAGTGCCAACAAGAGACCTGATGGAGTCTTAGTTGCTAGTGTGGTGTTGCTGACATTCAGTGGGTGGCTGGTACTGACTGTCTGTGCTGCACGTTCAGGAGAGGAAGGGGATAAGTCAGCCCCCCTGGTGGCTCTGCTTTCCACTCTTCTTCCTGTTGCACAAAGGTAGAAAGTGTATCAGGGGCCACCGAAAGACTTTTGTCCTTTTGTGATGCTTATAGAGCCATGAAGGAAATTGCTTTGTTGTCATGGGGCCAAGGGGGGCTTAATATGAATTTGAAACTTCATTCGAAACTTCAAATATTCTACAGGCTCTATGGCTGAAAACCAAGATGTTGAAATTACAATCATGAGAGTTGCAAACGTCTGGTGCAATATGGACATCATCTTGGACATCATCTATTCATCATCTTGGTGACAAAGATTTAAGAGCACCCTTGTCCAGAGAGAGGTCCTAAGATTAATAATTATGGGAAGCAACTGTGAAAATATAAAATTGCCTGGAGACTCAAAAGGTTGCAAAGTGACATGTGTTAGAATAGCCAAGAGGACCGTACCAGTGGGAGGTAGAGAAGGGGTGAACGTTGTTGTGGGTGCCGTAACACTGGTTGCATTCATCATCTGGCCTGGGGTTATGGAGTTTTGAGCCCTGGAAACTGCGAGGTAAAGATATTTTAGGCACCAAAACACAATTGAGACTTAAGTCTCATCGAGTGGCAATGTTACTTTGCAGGAAGAACAAAGAACATTGTTGTTTGTTCCAGTGACTTTTGTCCAACAATGCTGTGATGTATTCCTGGCAGAGGCAGGACATGAGAATGTGTCTGGCCAGGCCATGGAAGGCAGAGAGGGCTGCAGTTGCATTGAGAGTATGTCATAATAATAGTCCTGTGAGTGGGGTTGAGCAGCACAGCTACAAAGGAGCAGCTCTCAGAAACCTCTCGCTAGCACAGAGCTAGATTGTTGCATGGGGGCAACAGGACAGTGAGACCATTGTACGTTTACTCACCCAGCACCTTCCAGTTAATGCTGAAGTACTACAAACCCTCTACTTTCTCAGGCTAATACTGTGAAAGCAACTAAATTAATGAACCCATTTAGAATGACTTGAAAATTTGCTCATGATTTATAGCTTGTTTTTATTACAAAGGTTTTGGATTTGGTGGTACAAAGGTTTTGGATCCTCAGACAGCAGTCTGCTGGTCGAACCAAAGCTGAAAACTAAATGAGAGTGGGCATTTAGTGTCAGGGCTTCTTGGTTTTGGAATGACTTGATTTCAGAGGAGAGAAAAGAGGAGTTTGTAAACTCACCTTTCAATATGAGGAACATGAAAACAGTCATGGAAGTCAAATGGATCTGAAAAGACAAAGCGTGTTACAAGTAAAGGGGATGAAGAAGCCCTAAAGCAGACTCTCCATTGCATCTCAACTTGTACAGTTGCACAACGCCCCGTGATTAATGCACGGCTGCACTGACCTCGGCTACTTAAACCAAATTCTGCAAAACAATCCAAAACCCTTTAGACAGCGCAGGTGACTCTGTAATGAATACAGGTCACATAAACGCAGCCACCAGGGTGCATCTGTTATCGTGGATTGGAACAGACACATGACATCCTGACATCTATCAACTCTCATTAGTGCACAGAGAGACATTGTTGATTTATAATATGTCTCTATAGCCATGGATTTTTTAACATTTATTTATTTATTTTTCAAGTGTCACGCCAGGGGTGGGGATATAAGCAGATGGTAAACAGTAGTTTCAAAGGTCTTCTCCGATGATTGAATCAAGCGAGTGTTCTCTGTGGAACAGTTTGTCCTGCCCGGTGTTCTGTATTCACTCACTGCGGCTACATGTACTCGTAACAAACAGGAAGTACTCACTGAGGTTAATATTACCAAAGCCACTTCTCCCTCTCTTAAAGTACGCAAGCGCTGTGAGCCACATGTCACAGAGCACGATGGCATGATGAAATCTGATTTTGAATGTCAAACAATATAAGTTGCACACTGCAGCAAATCTGACTCATTTGCAAAAAAAAGCAGAATGAGTTAGGCTACATATGGTATATCTGGAATCCTCCCACACTTGCACCCACACATATGCCACATGTTTTGAACTTTTTATTTGCCGGTGATCAAACTATATCATATTTTTGAGGTTGCTGCACTGTCACTTGTTAAAAATAAGACTTGCCGTGCGAGAATGTGTCAAAACAAACCCTTTGCGGTAATCAAAATTCTGTGTCCGAAAACAGCGTTCAGACAATGAAAAAGCATTTGTCCTCCCCCTCAAAATATATCGTCCTTGTAAAAGCAAAACACTATAGAAAACAGGAATGAATAGCATTCCTTAAAAAATTATTTTAGAGTAATACAGAGAGCACTATGTGTATGCAGCCCATTTTCTTTCCCATACAGAGGGTACAGGTGGAGAGACAGATGGAGGTCTGGGCCGCTGGCTCGGTTTGAATCCATCCCCAGCAGAAATGAATGTTGATCTTTGACCTATCCTGGTGGCAGCCAGTCCTCAGGGCTCGGAGCACTGTGACAGGTGAGCGTCCGTGGCTATCATGAGCTCTGACAGCTCAGATTAGCGGGTCATGCCAATCTTCATTTCACTCCAGAGCATATGTCAAGACGAGGTCTGTTTCCCTAGGGCTGTGCAAGCGTCTCACCCTTCCCCTGCGCTGACCTGCCCGCCTGTTTGTCACATCCAGCACTCTCACTCGCTCTCTGTCTGTCTGTTCATCCATTTGTCTGTCACTCTCCATCAATCTCCTCTCAATTGCTTGCATCCAAACACCCCTCAGCCCTCTGATATTTAGTCACCCATCCAGGATATTAAGCTCACCTTGGTATCCATCTTGTAGGGTGCCTGGTTCCAGAGATGTATCCACGGCCTCATCATTCACGGTTCTTTCCTCTGCCAGTAACTTCTGTCTGCTGATGGGGCAACGGTTAGTCAACCACACCCATGTGCTCACCATCACTACTTCCTCATCCAACTGCCTGATCTCTGTCTCAGCCTCTCGCTCACCCACTCTTCCTCATGACATGGCCGCCTCCTCTTTTTGTCTCTTTTTCAGCTATCCTTCAGATTCCAGCCTTTCATTCTCCCTCGCTCAGCGGCGATCAGCAACAAGTTTTCCTGTGTTTGCAGCTCAGCTGTCTCTCAGCATGGTGGCTTGTCTTTCTATTTCTGTATTCCTATTTGCCTGTTTCTCTGTGCTTGTATGCGTGTGTTCACCTTTGTTTTTGCCTTTGCCTGTCTGTCATGCTGTCTCTTTGACTGTCTCTCTTCGTGTTTGTATGTCTCCCAGTCCATCTGTCATCTGTTTCCATGGATGTTATTGTCTCAGAAAAATTAGAAATGAATGACCTTGTGGTAATTGGGAATAGCTGATATAAATGCATTCAAGATTTGATAGTGGGAATTTTTTATTTGATTTCCTCCTTTGAATGCACTGACATTGACAATGTTTACTCAGAAATCCCTACATGAAATGCCAACTTGTTCATCTAGCAAGTGATTCTGTTATTCATCAGTACATCTTTAAAAAATCCTTTTGTGCTCCCAAGAGGTGCTGCTCTGTTTATCCAAAACTAGATAATGAATTAAATTTCTCTGTTTTGTAAACACACCTGACTGAATACTTTTTTCAGCAGAAAAAGGACCAATCGGTCACGCAGTTTCCAGGTTTATCACATTGGATTGCAGTTAAATGGTAGAATTGGAGATCTGTTGAATCAATGGGATGTTTATGGAGGTGTGGCTTCAAAGCCACAGAGCGGCGTGTGTGACTGTAACCCCACGGCGTTACTGAACTGAGGAGCACAATTCCAGCCTGTTACAATGGACAAAGATTGCAATTCAACCAGCCAAACAGAAAGAACAGTCTTTGTCACAGGAGTTGGGGGTGCTTTTGCATCGGCTTGTCCCCTGCCACGTTCTTCACGTCTACAGTTTCTCCAGAGAACCTTACGATAGCCATCCTCAATACATGGTGAATTTGTTGTATCATTATTTAACATCAATTTATAGGTAAATATTCAATTATTACTTAGCTTTTTAACAGTTTACACAGGATTAAGAAATGTTATAAATAATGCTTAACTCATAAAAGATTAAAAGGATGTCTTTCAGAGTAAAGATTTTTGGCTACAGTAAGTTAAAAATGCATTATGTAAAATTACATTTTAAGTTAGGAACCTTTAAATGCAACCGACCAAAACATAGAGAATAATCTTGAAATTTGATGGTTGACCCTTTACGGCTCTCATCATTGGCCTGACACTCATAAATTACACAAGGTCTACTCTAGACTGTCCTCTGGCTTGTGGCTGTTATAAAGCTACAACTAAATTGTTAGTTGCTTCCCATTAAATGGCTAATGAGTGGTCGTTAAAAGGCTTTTAAGAATTTGGGTGCCTCTCGAATCGTGTAGAATTTGTATTTTATTTTAATTGTCCATAATACCTAATGAATGAATGTGACACTGCAATTCTGCACCACAAACCAAGAGTTTGCACAATAAGAAAATGGGATAAAAAAGTAAACACAGTTCAGAAAAGTAAAACCTTTTACTGTAAATTACTGATAACATATTCAAAATGCATGTGTGTTTGTGTGTGTGTGTGTGTGTGTGTGTGTGTGTGTGCGTGTGTGTGTCTATAGTTAGGTGGGTGAGTGGGTGGACAGGGTGTTTAAAGAGGCAGAGTTAACCAGTTAATTAAAACTTAACACCTGTTGGCACTCCCTGATGATCTACTTCAGTTTTCTATCCTGAAATCCAAAGCATCAACTTTTTTTTTTATCCACTATTTCACTGTTATTTTTCTAACTTACCCTGCTTACTGAATAGCCTTTCTCTTGTTTACTGCACAAACATACAGTTTAGTCAGACTCTCCACTTTTTTTTTTACTGCACTCCTCATTGCTCTCTGCTACAATCAGCTTGAGTATGAATGCCTTGTGTGAGACTGTCTCCCTCCTACTCCCCTCGTGCTCTTCATCCCCCTCCTCCTGGCTGTTGCAGCAGCAGCTTCATGGCTGGTCATCGCCCTGTGCCGCTGTGGCTGCGTTGCCTGCATCTGTTGCTTTTGTTTTCTTTAGTTTGTCTGCTCATATGTTTTCTTTTGTAATATGACTGCACCGTTTGTAATTTGCCCACTGGGTCGGCACCTACTGCCCACCTGTCTGTCCAAGAGTGGGTCTCCTCTCTGTGTGGTTCTTATATTTTTCCTGTTCCATCTGTGGGGTTTCTGTGGAGTTTTTTCTCGCCCACCATGAGGATTAAGTCAGTGGGTGTCGTCCTCATTTGTCTGTTGTAAACTTGTGGGCCTGTAAAGTCTTTTGAGACAGACTAAAAGTAAATTATCAACTTATTCAAACACACGCTTATTTTCTTGCCTGTTTTATTTTGTTATTGGTGATTTTCTCTCTTTATTTTCTACCATTTGATTCATTACTTTTGTGTTTACTTTTTTTTTCCTTTTTTTGTTTTACTGTCAGTGCATATTTGCTTTATGCGTATGAGTATAGGCATAAATATGTGGCAGGTACATGTGCATGCAAATGCATTCGTATTAATGCACATGCATATATATATGGGGCCTTCTTTCAACAGCAGCGATATATCTCTAAATACATAAACAGCAGAACATTCAGACCATGGAGGGATTTATGAATGCAAAAAACACAGGGGTTGTTCTAAGAAGATTATTATAATAAACTGGAGAGTTAGTGATCATGCGTTGTGAGCTTTGCCTTTTTTGTTTTACCTTAAAGTAAAGAATATTATATATAGAATATTTCTTTGTTATTTGATTTGTTCACTGATTGATTAGACCTATAAACCAACACTTATATAAGTAAATTTTCATTATGAATATGTGTATTTGATATGTGCAGATACGTATGGTTGGAGTGTGGGAGGAAAAAACAGATTCAAATATCTTAATGAAAAACAATTTGATACATTCAAGTTTATGTGGGATTGGAAGGAATTTTTCTTCATGAAATGTATGGGCTGGTATGTCAAATGGAGATGAAACTGCAGAAAAAAAGCAACGAAAAAACAGTAATAATACAGTATCTGACACTAGAGCGACCACTGTGGAGTGTAAGGTTTGTGTAAAGCATAATGTTTTAATAGTTGTTCCCTTACAAATAGCCATAACTCAACTGTTTGTTATTTTATTTGCAATCCCTCTGGGCCATTAAGCTTCAGCCGCAGATGTCATTAGTCTCACATGGTACCTTTTGAGCTCAGTTTCATTTGCTGTTGCATCTTGGTCTTCTCTTTCCATGCACTGTAGTACAGTATGTATATGCCAGACCATCAAAGCCATTAACCGACATTCATATTTAAAGATGATCACAATGCTCTTTTATTCTGTGCGCATTTAAATCGCTCATCATTAAATATTAACCATTCACTGTGTTTTTATTTCAAAGTTGTCTTTTATGAACCGTAATATTTATTCAGGGCTATTTTTCCATCCATACCGCAAGGCAGTTTACGTTCTCTTTGCTGACAGTGGGAGAGCAGAACCACTGAGACTGAGAAATAACAGTGCCTCATGTTCTAATTGTTAAGACCTGGGGTTGTTTTTGATTTCATTTCTATTCAACTGAAATAGAAATATTTGAATAATGTCAATCATGACAAAATTGCAGAACTCGGACAAATATATAGTTAGGCTACCTGTACCACACTCTGTGACAGTGTTAAAGGTGTATTATTCCATCTCATTTTTGTTGTTTCCAGTAGAGACATTTGGGAGCGGGGAAAGACTCAAGTGGTAAAAGTTTCCACGGTTGAGCTAATTAAAGTCCCTTATTTGTTTCTCTTTTGACTTAATTGTGCACTCATGCGGGCTGTGTGTTCCAGCTCCCATGAGACCTTTCCTCTGTACATAACATATCAAAATGTGCATGAAATGAGGGAAGAGAAATGGATGCTGACACACAGTATTGAGCTGTCAAACCTTCAGTTTAGCAGATTACTGTTTCTCCCTGAACAGAAATGATGCATTGAGCAAGAACAGGCTTTGGTATAAACAGCAGTCAGCTTGACAGGAACTTAAACAATTGTTAAGTAATGAGACAAACATGCCTTGACAGTTCATGATGGAGAATAGCAAGCCTAATTGAGAGAAAGCACCACCAGTTCAGTGAATCATTGAGATTCATCTCCCAGCAGTCAAGCCCCAGTAAAGAAAGACAGAAAAAAAATGGCTGGAGAAAAGCATGGACGATAACAGCAAGGCTATCTCTCAGCATCACCTTTCACATGAGTAAATATTGGCGCAATTATCCCTTTAGAATGATTTGATGAGAGTATTGCGTTGTAGTACACTAATAACACAAATAAGTGAGATCTCATGGGAGCCTCAGCCCACAAATAGAACAGTTCCTGAAGCAGCCCAAATCATCCTCATTAAAATAGACTGTGGCTTATTATATTTTCCTCCTTGGGATTGGTAAATAAAGATAGCATCCTCTCTCCCTGTATGCGTGTGTCATTGTTTGAATGTCTGTGCGTGTGTGTGTGTGTGTGTGTGTGTGTGCTCATGAGACTGATGTGACAAATAAGGCTTGAGGTAGAATGAGGAAGCAAAACTGGGTGCGTGCGTAGTGGGTTTGTGTATGAATATGGGAGCCCAGAATCTGTTCGCACAAAATGAGAGAGGAGGAACTTGGTGGAGCAACGGAAATTTTGAAGAAGCTGTATTCTTTGACTTCCTGAGGCACATAGAAAACATTCAAAGACACACACGCACGCACACACAGCGGGCAGCCCCTGTTACTGGAGTGCGAGAACATGCCACCTATTTTTGCTCATACTAGCTGCTTTCAGAGTGATGTGGCGTGTCAGTGTCAACAAAGCTTTTTATATGCAAAAATATACATCATAAATAGATTGATATTGGTCAGCTGTATTGTTGACTGAACTACATTTTCTTGAACTACTGCTTGCACAATAATGGAAACCCGAAGAGATGACAGGAGTAGACTTACGGTAATAGCCACAGTTGCAGCGCAGCTTAGCTCAACCCTGGCTCTCTCTCTCTCTCTCTCTCTCTCTCTCTAACTCTCTCTCCCTCAGTAAGACAAATTCCCTGCATGGTTTCTTTCACCAGTGTTGTGAGCTGAACTTCAATCTGAGAGAAAACAGGATTAGAGTCTGGCCCGAGATATGGCTTTACCTTCTGGACACATTACCACGCTCAATTAGTGTTTACTATTAGCCCATTGTAGAGACTCCCGCAGACTGGAGAGGCTGGCTGGTAGGTCCGAAATTCTTTGTATCAGACATAGGAGGGAGAGACCGCCGTCAATAGGATCTCATTTCTTTGACTCGGTCAGGCGCCAAGAGCGACACACGTCAATGCTGGGTTTTTCAAAAGGCCAATATCCTTGCAGCACGGCGTTTAGAGGATGCCTATTGCTCGCGTGGCATGATGACTCTGTACTGTTTCTACCCCACTGCCAGCCAGAGTGACATGAGTCCAGTGTTTCCCATTGCCTCTCTGTCTGACTGACTCATGTCTGACTGCCTATCTGAAAACCAAAGCAAGAGGAACTATGGGTGAGTGACTTTGACTGGGCAACAGCTAAGAAGGGGAGCATGAAGGTGAGACAACAAAGTGAGGTTGGGGGTGGGGGGGTGGAGTTGGAGTAACAGGATGAGGGTGAGAAGAAATTGAGCTAGTGACAGGCTGGTGAGGTGAGTTAAGAGAGTCTGGGTAGTGAGGAGCAGGTGAAAGAGGAAGGGGCAGAGATGAAAGCGGAGTATAAAGCAATATGAGATAAAGAACTGATCGTGTTAAAAAATACATACAGAATGGCTTCATATTCTGACATGCTTCATTGTACGAGCATTGTGAACCTTTTAAATCATTCTTTTCCATTCTTATCTCTCCCCCTGCTTCTGTTAAGCTTCTTTCACAGATCCATATGAGGAAAATGTCCATAAATGGAAAAAAAAAATGGTAACATAGTGATATACATTGCAAAACTACAATCGTCTACATACTTGAAAGTGAAATATTATGGAGGGCTGCATAAAGCATTTCAACCTTCTTTCATTCCTCTGACAGGGTTATTCAAGATGTCTTGAAAGATTCCACTCAAATAGAATGGAAAAAAAGGACACGAAATTGTTCTGAATATGTGCGATACAACTTTTTACCGAATTTCTCCCTCTGAGCCAGGGGGGCTGGCGTATTGCGGTTGTTTGAACAAAGCTCCCACTTTCTCATTCTCTACACCAACTCGCCTCGAAGTTCAAAAGGCAGATCATAATCTCTCTGTGGTAGTCGATCAGCCATGGACTCCTTCGCTCTCCCACTTCCCTGCTGATAGACACATTGAACCAGCATTAGCATTATATCCTTGTTAAACTGCTGAAGGTAAATCGTGCACGTTGCTGAGCTGTATATTTTTTTGGACTGCACTGCTATACTAAGACATTTAAGCCACATATAGCTGCATGCAGGGCTTCACGCCATACTTCAACTTTTTGATTTATTGCTATAGACCTGAGGGTAAGCAGGTGATCTCCAGTCACTCTTTCGCTGTGGCAATCTGCTGTCAAACAAGGAAGGAGGGGAAGGCAGAGAGGAGGCCAGTACGTCCTGGTATAGATCACAGTCTGTTACATCCTCATACACGTGGCCTTGAGATTCCACTGGGTTGCTGGTGACATCTTGAACAGTTAAGACCAGAAGACAAGAAATACATATATCACAACCTGAGGCTGGACATTATAAACAAATACATCTCAAAATCAAAAGAAATCAATACGTTATAGACAGTAATTGCTAATCATAAACAGTATAAAAGCTACAGTAAGCCATATTACATGCATTGTTTACATCAAGATGACCCCTTGCAATGTGAGAGTCATCACGGTGGGTCTTCTTTCCACCATACAATGTACAGTCACCCTGTTGTTATTTCCAAGTTTTAGTTAACAAGCTCCTCCTCTGCACTTCACTTCACCTGTTCGCTGCTTCAGCTTCATTCAAAACCTTGGAGAAATTGCACATTCGGCAGATGAATGTATCCGTTGCGAGTGCCTCTGTCGCTGCAGTCGGCAGTGAAGCCACAGAATAAAGTTCATTCAAAGCAGCTTACCTTGTAACTTAAAAGTCTGCTGCTTCACCACATTTTCTGATTGGAAGTCAGAGCCAAAATAATCCAAGTAATCCAACAAGAGCCTTGTGAGAGTGAAATGGTTCCCTCAATTCCATTTTTAAGATGCCTTTTTCTTTTTCTTTTTCTTTTTTTTTTGCCTTAACTCTCAGTTTGTACAAGTGATTTACTGTTAACCCAGAAGCAGGACTAATGACACTTCATCTCACACAGGAATATCATAACAATATATTGATTAAAAAAATACAAATGGGCACTTTAAGATCACAGAATTGTAAAAAAAAAAAAAAAGAAGATAAAATTAGGTTTATTTCTGTACTTTGGGTGGAGGATAATGTTTAGCGACATGCATGTTGCATGAGCAACAATTTGAATAATCGACTGCCTGTGCTTTTATCTCACCAAGCCTGTGAGTTTCCTCAGCAAGTGGATGGAGAGGGGGCCAGTAGTCACTAGTGGGGTAATAGTAATGGGAACTTTCCTGGAATGAGTAAAACAGAAACAAGAAATAGAATTAGATTGACTTTGATCTTAAGTCCCTTTAAGTGAAAAATAATTCGGTGCGTTTTAACGTCAGTGTACACGACGACTCAGAAGCATGGCACTGAGTGCATAAAGTATGCAATGTTTTAAATCAAGGGTAGCTAAAGCCTGCCTCCACGGGGAATTAAGGTTTCATTATACCCCATCCTGACAGAGCAGTTCTATCTGTCTTGTTACACCTCACTCAACATTTTTCTGCAGGGTTCAACTCCTTGTTGGCCTTTTAAAAAGTGCAAAATGATAATTTCGCCGATCGATGTGTATTTTGAATGCTAATTGTGAGGTATTGATCTGTCTTCCATCTCTGAGCACAGCTAAAGGTTTTCATTAGTTTATCTACCCACTTTTCTTGCTATGCCTGAATTCTGCACTTCCTCCTCTCAGCAGACCCCTTCCCCCCCTCACCCTAACCTCTATCCACTCTTCACCTGTTTACTCAAGCTTTTGTTTACATATTTTCTCAATATTGTTTTTCTCCTTCCTTCATCGTGCGCTCCCCTCTCCTTCTCTCTGTTCTTACCCCAGCGTATCTCTCATAGATGTTGCTGTCTGTTTCAGATCCAGAGTCGATTAGGAGGGTGCGCTGGGCTGCGGCGTTGACCTTCTCTCTGCTCTCATACCTATTGGAGTTGCTTACTGTGGACTGACTGGACCTGAATGGGGAGGGCAGGTTCTTCCATAACATTTCCTTTCATTTCTCAATGGCTTTCTTCCATGCAGTCCTCTTCCAAAAACACTTAATCCCCAATATTAACAAACACAGATAAACACAAGGAACTCATGGCAACATTCTCTGCATGTTATAAAATCTTAACGAGAATGTGTTTAGCTTGCGATACATGCACCCAATTAATGCAGGATTGTAGGGCCTGCTTGATGACACTAATATAAATGGAAGCTGGCCAGAGACTGTTGTTTTGCCTGCTCGGCTGTTTTAGTAGCTGGGTCAGCCTACGGGTCAGGTCTCAGACTTCTTAGAGTGGATTGGATGAAGGCCTCTTTATTGGTTCTACTGCAGAGCTTTAACTTACCCCTCCTCTTCATTCTTCTTTCCATCCAGCACACTGCTCTCTCTACCCCCTGCAAGGGGAAGAGAAACAGGGGGAAAGAGGCTTAGTATTAGGAAATTAGGACTTGAAGAGAGTGGCATCATTTTATAAGCGGTGAAATAGGTCAGAGCAATGAAGAAGACAGAGAGTGAGGTAAGAATGAGGGAAATAAAGAGAAGCAAGGTCAAAAATCCATGAAAAAAAAAACAGAGGGCAGAAGAAGTGAAAAATAAGTAACGGTGAAGGGGGCAACCTGACAGTTCAGCTGAGAAACAAATAGGAAGAGGCAGATGGAGAGATGGAGGAAGGACATAAAGCTAGCAAATGAGATAAAAGGAAGAGAGGAAACACAGAAGGGACAGCTTTGAAGGATAAATTTGGAGGGAGGGAGAAACTTAGGGAGAGAGCAGAAGGAGAGGAGACAGGATAGACAAAGAAAGGGACGAGGCGAGATGAGAAGAGACAGAGGTAGAGGTGACAGTTGTATCACGGTTCAGAGTAATCGCTTTGGAGTCTTGTTGAAGGTCTGGGACATTATAATGACAGAGAGTGAGGGGGAAAACACTTTCACGTCCACAGACAAGAAGATCACGGTTATTACCTGTCTGGCCCCACCTCCTTCTCCTCTTCAATCCCAGAAACCAACCCAATGAATTCAGCGCCAGCAGGACCCCAAATATCGCTGTGAGCAGTATTATCAAATAGGTCGGCAGTCCTGTTGCACCTTTTTCACAAACAATCAAGATTAGGAGCATTAGTTTAATGCATGATAATGTAAATTAAAGAGAGGAAGGAGGATGGAAATTTGGGATGATAATAAAAACTGATTGATGCAGACCCAACTACTCTCAATTGTCTTTATTGATTAAAGAAAAGCAGAGGGGAAAAGGTATGGGTGGCTACCATGACAACCGCTACTCGGAAAGAGCAAACATTAACAGTCTTGGAGGTGCATACATTAACATGATTTAGCCAAATGAAGCTAGCTGCTGTGCAAACAGCAATTTCAAACTGCCCTTAAGAGCTTTTTCAGGGGGTTGTGATAAAAGACTTACTTTGTGAGGCTGAATCATCATCTGGTGGGACCTCCTCTGGCTCTGGCCTTTCTGTAGACAAGGACCACAGTGAAGAGCATAGCAAAAATAACACACTACACTACACTGCAAAGCATAATGGAATGAACAGGCTTATTACTCATGTTTTGCGAAAACCTTGCAATTCCAATTTCGATGATTTTCATGTTTTAAATTCATTTGGAGGATTCTTTATTCCTCTATGTCCTGGGAATATGCCCCACGTTTAGCTTCAGGAACTCCTTTCAGAACCTGCTGGGTAAACTCAAAAATGCATGGTGGCTACAGTATGCTCAAAAGACAGTCTGCCTTTCTTTGTTTCTGAAAAGCTGACATTTTGAAGATGCAAAGATTTCAGACAGTAGATTTAAGAGTTTATTATGGAGAATAAATTGGCTATAGAGTACTCTCAGTGTCAAACTGACCCTCAGTGGTGATGGTCAGTACTGCGTTATTGTCAGCGTAGCCACTCTCTCCCATTGCATTGAGGGCGTTGACAGAGAAGTTGTAGGTGGTGACAGGGGACAGACCAGTGACAGTGAAGCTAGTCGCTCTGGGTGGGAACACGTCTACATACAGGAAACTGTCTGACCGGGCCCAGCGGTATCTGTCAGTCAACAGATATCGTCAATAGCTTCCAGTTGCTTGCTCAGTGAGTAAGATACTGTTTGATTATCAGTGGATGTCATTGTTAAATTGACTCCACTTCCTGGCGTTTCACCTTATACGGAACTGCTGCTGCAAACCGCCATCAAAGCCGGGGATCCACTCCAGGGTGACCGAGTCATGACCAACACTGACCTGACGAAATGATGAGGGAGGATCTGGGTGATCTGGGAGTGAGGGGAAAGGAAAAACAATGTAATGCACAGTAATAAACAAGTTTCCTAGATATTGAGAAAATGCTGACCAGAAAAAGAACACCCCCTGTGGACAAACGCCTATTTAAAAAGACTTCATGAGCTCAAAAATGTGCACTCTGGGTATACTTGGGTAATTATTTCTGTTGCCTCTGAAGTCACATGTTGCAAATAAACCAAAATAAAATAACATAAATGAAATGGAATGCAGTGAAAAAACGAAACTTAACAAAACAAAATATTATAAAATGAAATGTACATGTGCCCCTGCTGGCCCTGCATTGAGTCTTGCCAGAGCTGGAGTTTACTGTGCTTCCCTATAATGTTTCTGTCTTTGCATTTTATTAGAAATTGAATAAATAGATTTTTTTAAAAAAAGGAGAGATGGTCACATCTACATGCACGATGTACTGATTCACAGATACATTAATAAAGTCTCAAAAACATAGTTTACCTAGATCAAGAGGATTAAAAGAGAGCAAAGTGTTTGGTTTTCGTTTGCCTAATAATGTAGTATCAGGAATTAATGCTCATCACACAGTTATATTTCACAACACATTTCTAGAAGCACCAGAGCAAAATTCTTTTTCAATATTAAAAGCCCACAAGTTTTAATAAAGAAAATTGGCAATGATTGCAAGTGATCAGTAAAAACAAACAGTGAATAAAATGCAATCAAGGAAGAGACAATCATAATTACATGATTACACCTCCTCTCCTAATCTCCATCTCGGTTTCCTCTTGTAGGAGAGGGAGGTATAGAGGGAATGAGAATGAGTCACTGTCCCCTTCCATAAACTTCACTGCCCCCTCCTGAGCTGAGGGAGCAGTGAGTCTTGCAGCACAAACAAAACAAGACAGGTAAATAGTGAGGGAGTATGTCTCCTTTGTATATTGCTGTCTGGATTTGTCATATTAAAAACCTTGCCACAATTGTTGTAATTACAGATTCCTCGTTCTGACTGAGTGCACTTGCTACTTTGCTCAGTCAACACACACTCCCCTGGGCAAGGCCAAAAGACATCAGTGAAACCAAAAAAGCTTCTTAATTGATTTTTCACATCTGAAATTTTTTCCTGGTTTAATGTTTCAAATGTTAATGAATCTAGCGAATCTAAAACGAGACCATTGTCAAGTTGAATCCTGATTTGTTATCCTGTTTTCCAAGGAGCACCTTTCTGACAACATCAGGTTTGCACCACTAATCTCCTATTTCTGGTTTTCTGCACACAGGTTGTGTTTTGTTTTATGGATGAACACAAAATGTGGTCAGGGCCAAATGGCTGATCCCTTTCAAAACAAAGTGGCTTATTTGTTCGATTTATCCAACCAATGTCTTGCAGTGAAGGATGTAGCTGCTTGATTGTTATCAAATTTGTGGACAAAGATCAAAGGAGGCTAACCAGGTCTTCAGTCTGACACAGGGCACTACTTCTGTCAGGGTAGTGAAGAAAAAGTGGATTATTTTGCATTTGGAGCATGAAAAACGAGGGGTGGTTTTGTGGGCAGAGGGAGAGAGATAGTCAAGGAGAGAAGGAGGAGAGATAGTTGAGCAGCAACATAAGAAGGGGATGCTCTACTAGTCTCTGGCTCCAGGCTGCAGCTCAGTTTGCAGAGTAAATAATTCCCACTATCAGCTCCACTCATAAGATTCCAGGGCAAAGAGGTCAGCCTTATTTGGATCTCTGGTTCCTTCAAATCCAAAAAGCACCAGGCATGGAAAAAAAAAAACCTCTCTCATCCTCTCAGGCTTTCAAATGATAAGGAAGCATATAAAATTTATTATCACTGCGTCAGATTAATTATGAATATTCACAGCGCTAAAAAAAAAAAAAAAGAGTGGGGGGAAAAACAGGGTGAATATTGGATTGTATTTTTACGCTTTTTATAGTAAACATTAAATGTGTCCAATGACGGCTATGGGGCTTTGCTGAGAGCAGGACTGTGCTGCTGATGGTGGTGGTGGTGAAAGCACACTCCAGCAGCTTGAAGGCAAGTAAGCTTAAGCATGCCGGGAGAGCAAAACATATCACTGCAGCATTATCAGAGAGAGAAGTAGTGGTATAGGCTAAATGATAAGGTAGAGATACGGCAATGGAATACGTTCCCTGAAGGCTTGACACTCAGGAGGACCAACATCTCTTCAGTAGAGAGAATTCTGCATGCTCAGGGGCCCTCCCACACTATTGTAACAGAGCTGCAAAAGGCTGATAAATCTTGGACAAGGCAGCACAGACACAACTGTTTTAAGATACTGCCAAATTGGGGCCAAAGGGAAACTTGTGCTCCACTGACGAGTACGTGACGAGCATGATCCTTACATGTATAAGTGACCTCCCCTTTCATGTTGATCATTAATGACTGATATTATTCTATGTGTCAGAGATGGATCTTAGTTCACAAAGGAACACACACGTACAAACGCACACGCACACACACACACACACACACAGATATGTAACTGCAAATGCACAAATGCATACTTGTGCTGACGAGCTGGATGTCTACAGTGTCTTCCCCAAGGGAGTTGCGAGCCGTGCAGGTAAAGACAGCGTAGTCCATTGCTGCGCTCACATTCACCACTGTGACTGTGCTGGTGGCGAAGTAGCCCTCCCTCACAGTCCGCTCCTCATACCTACAGCGCACACACAGACACACAGACACAGACACAGACACACACACACACACACACACACACACACACACACAGAGCGGGAGATAAATCCTGAGCAGGCAGACAGCAGGGATTGTGATGTCCTGCAGATTGCACTAAGTCTCCCAATTTCACACATCAAAGAAGCATTAAACAGGTATTTGCATAGTGAAAAGCAAAGTATAAAATGTACTAAATCTGGATTTAGCAGTGCGAAGAATATATAATATTAGGGTAGAACCTAATCTAATTGTGAGGCTTTATCTATATGTAACCAAATGCTGACAGTAGCACGAAAGGCAATTCCCAGAAAAAAAAAAAAAGATGAGAAAAAATAGAGTGATGTGTATTTTCTTACCTAGGATTTGCAAAGTCAATGGGCTGACCGTTTTTTGCCCAGGAGAAATCAACACGAGGGATGCCCTCTGCCTGACACACTACCTCTGCTGAGCTGGTGCCGTCCCCTCTGCTTGCCACCTTCCTCCACTGGGCTCCCTTCTGAAGTTCTGGCTTGACTACACAAGGCAGGACATGCATGGAGGTTATTCATGCATAAACAGATACAATGCATTACAAATGCAGTACACGTGTATACTCTGACAGGTACAAAAACACGTTTGCATGTTTCTAGAAACAACTCTCTATCCACGCTTTACCTTTAAGAGACAATTTAGGGAGTTTTGTTGGGCTATGCTATTTCTGACTTCTCTACAACGATGTCTGTTGGTAAACACAACAGTTTTGCTGATTGCATTACTACTGACTACAACTTACTGCTTAAAATCGGCCTCCAGTTGAACTATACAGGGCAATAAAGCCATCTGTGTAGTGCTGAAAAACACCCATAAATGCCCTTTTTGGAATCATAATGTTCAGTCTTTAGTCCTCTAACCTTGCTGCTGCAGGTTTTGTCTCCTTTGCTTCTGTCTCTGGGTCTCTCTCCTTGTTCTGTCCTTGTCCATCTGTTGCAGTTCCAAAATACTGCACTTCAATTTATGCAGCCTAAATAAGGTCATCCAGCAAAATCAAATTAGTCCTCAAAATCTAGAACATAGGTAGCCATTGTCATTTTACCGAGATAAAAAAGATAAAAAGTTGAAATTTCTCCCGCTTGTCCTCACTTCCCTTTGAAAGGAAGCCTCCAGGGAACAGCAGTCAGCACAGAACAAATCTTCTGTTCCTTATTGAATTTGAAATGCTCAGACTTTAGTGCATTATTCGACGTTACAACAAGTCATGAGTTTAGTAGGCTACTCACAAAAAAGCCGTGTCGTTGCACTGATGAACCCCTGGTTTTTGTAGACTAGGGGGGAACAGAATATTCGTTCGATGCAGGCTGCTGTTCCCTTGGGGTTTGCTTTCAAAAGGATGCAAGGGCAACAAGCTGGAAAAGTTTGATTTTTTTTTTATCTTGGCAAAATGGTTACCTATGCACCAGACTTTGAAATCAATGTGGGCTGTTTTGATTTTGCTGTCCAATCTGATTTAAGTCACATGAAGTGGAGTACAGCAATTTGGAACAGCAACAGATGAAGACGCAACCTGTAGCATCAAGGCTAAATGACTTAAGACTGAATGTTTTTAATCCAAAAATGACATTTATTGTATGGGTGTTTTGTGCTACTTCGCAGGTGGCTCAGTTGCTCAGTGGCTCATATTGGAGCCAGACTTTTAACTGTAAGTTTCTCAGCACCCACGCAACTAGTAAAATTGTTACATGCCATGGTAGAGAAATCAAAAGTACAGTTCAGAAAACCAATATTATGAACTCACAGTGCACAACCAGCCGCACATCCACACTGGCTGAGGGTGCTATACCATTATTGACTGTACACTGGTAACGCCCAGCATCAGCCCGAATCACATTATGGATGGTCAGTAGGCCTGATTCCTCTTCTTGCACCTCCTCGCCCTTCTCCATCTTCGCTTCCCCCTGTGGAAGACAGAGTGAGGAGGGATTAGAGGAGGACAGCAGCTATTCCTCCATATCATCCTCCTTCCTTTTTGGATGAGTTGGGGTGCAGCGTGATGAGTGATCCCTCGCACGGAGAGCAGAGAGAGAGAGTAAGACAGGTAGACAGGGTGGGAAAGCAGAGAAGAAAAGCATCAGGGCTGCTCCAGGCCGGGAGGGAGGGAGACGGAGAGAGATAATGCCAGCGGTTGCAGAGCCGGGGGGGAAAAGGAACAGGCGGGAGATGGGCAGGTGGGAAGCAGGACACAGCGCACAGCCAGGGGGTGGGAGAGTCTGGAGAAAGGATCACTAGTTACAGATACCAAGCCACGTTGATGAATGTGCCCTTTAGTCATGCGGCCATAATGAAAGCTATTTTTCTGGATTTGGGCTGAGAGTGGAACAGCGAGAGGTGGGGCGGGAGGATAGTTAGAGCCAGTGAAATATGGTGCATCTGTGCATTTAGAAGGGCAGGTGATAAAAAGTAAGAATGGATAAAATAATAGAAAGGAAACCAGATAAAGGGAAATACAATTCGGAGGCTGCTTCTCTGTCTTTCTCTTTCTATCTCTTTGTGTGTGTTTGTGTGCATGGCTCTGACCAGCCACTTCCAGGTGAACATGCCAGATGTAATGGGGTTAGCGTCTGCCACACATATCAGGTCTGCTGTTTCCCCCAAGTTCACATGCACAGGGTCTTTCGCAGCCTTCACAGTGGGAGCATCTGGGAGAAACAAAGGGACGGGAGGTTGAGGTAAAGCAAAAGGTTAACATACCATCCTGGGACTAACAATTTGCCAACCCATTACACAGGCATGCTGCATTGCTATAATTACTCGTACACTCTTTTGCCTTTCAACATGTTCATATCCTCATCCTAATTGGCCTCTGTGTTTGAAATACAATGCCATTAACATCCCTATAAGTGGGCGAGTGCAGATGCTATTCCAACAATCCAAAAATGGCTCAAATGACCCAAGAGACCCTGAACTGACAGCTTCTCCTTTCTAACTAAGGCAGGCTGGAAGCTTCCATCCATCCATCCATCCATCCATCTATCTCTTCATCCCATCGCATCATCATGTATGTCCTGGCTTCATGGCTCTTCTCTTGTCTTCATTCCTCTCCACTTTAGCTTTTTATTCCTCCCATGGGCGCCGTGTACTTACAACAATAAGGCCATTAGTGCCTGCTTGTCTAAACCTATGTTCACACACACAGAGGAGTGGCGAGAGACACCAGAGAGACATACAAGTTCACTCACAAACCTCTGGGTTGGTGGGATTCACCCATGTCTGCCTGCTAACCGGGAACGACATTGTTAAGTGGGTTACACTGCCACCCATAAAAGCTATTACAATCCGCCATACATAATGAATATCTACAACTGTCATGCCCAATCAGATCAGAACGGCAGTATCCATTAGGCTTGTACTGTGGGCTTTGGTGGAACAGTCAGACCTACATTTTCAACACTGCTATTATTAAATCATCACTGGTGGGGGCAGAGCGCCTGGGGCTGGAGGTTGGGCGTGGGGCAGCGATGGAGGTGGAGGGCCTGGCATGTGGGGCTGATGAATGAAGCAGGGCTGCTGGGATGTGGCTGAAAGGGTACGCTCTCTTGTGTGTTTGTGTGTGCATATGCACGCACAGACGGTTTTGATGCATCACAAATCTGCTGTTAGAGGCTTACACGTTGGAAGCTTTGCAAAATAAATGCCAATTGACATGCAAACTTCTGCTTGGTCTCTGCAATAAAATGAAGCTGGGCTATTTGTTTGAGACTAATGATATGCTGGGTGAATTGTGTAGCAGGTTAGGGTTAGAAAAAAAAAACCTTTTTGAAATATTACGGCTGAGAGAGGCAGACGATATAGTAGGATATTAGTTTATTTTCTATAATTTCCTTTTGCATGTGCCTTAATAATCTAGAAATGTCTGTAAACTATTAAACTGGCGACCATATTTGAAACATGATTAACCTATGTGATATTTGAGACTTGTGTTAATTTAACACTTATTTAAGACAATATTCAAAACATTTAATGTGTTTGCGACTGTACTTGCATTTGCTGGGTTGTGCATAACCTGATTTTTTTTTCCTTTCTTCTTCAAGTTAATACTTTTTACAGTGTGGTTTGTGTGTGCTCCACAACAAAGGACCCTGAAAACAGAAACTGGGGGCTAATATACGGTTGTGGATCAAAGGCAAATTGGAGCATCATGAAATTCCAATCACTGGGGAACTTTTGTCCAAAAAAAAAAAAATACAGAGTAGAGGCCATGCAGTGATTTTTGAAAACCAAACTCTCAGCATTCTGGCCAAGCAACCATTCAATCATTGGTATTAGTCAATAACCCTCCCGACACATTTTATATTCTCTTAACAGAGCAAACTGGATTCTGTTATTCAAGGCCACTTCTCATACCTAAAATCTCAGCTTGGATCGGGGATTTGATTCTCGCTAAGAATCTTACAGGCACACAATGAGTTACAGCTCTTGACTCAACCTGAACTCTTTTATTCCTGCATTTTTGTCATAGAAGAAATTCAAGCGCCAAACTCTTTATGTAGGCTATAGCTAATAGATTTCCAGTTTTGCTTTTCACATACAAGGTTTTGTATGTAAGAAGCACATTTCTTTTTAAAACTGGATAACATGTTTTCCCAAAATCTCCAGTTGTTTTGGCCAAAAGCTATATTTTACTATTTTGCAAAAATATGAAAATACAAATCAATAAACAGAACATAAATGTAATAATAGATAGCTGTTTTCCACTTTTGTTTTCATCAGGACATTTCTTTATGTTCTACCATCAACAAATCGGGCAACTTGGAAATCACAGCATGTAAGTGAATATGAGTGTGTATGCATCTTTTCTTTTCTATTCGAGAGCTGTGTGCAGGTTCTTACACAGGACGTCCAGACTGACAGAGGTGTGGTTGGTACCCTCGTCATTTGAGCATTGCACAGTGTAAACGCCGGCGTCTTTCCTCGTCACATTCATGATCTCCAGTGAGGAGTCCTCTGTCCAGTGGTAGCGTGGATCCCTCTCTTTACAAAAACATGCACACGCAAACACACACACACACACACACACACACACAAATGGTAAATTAAGTATTCATTACACGCTCATCAACCACATGTCCTCTGGCCACTGGTCTCTAAGTGACATCTAATCCTGCATTATTGATTTGCCTGGCGAGATCCCCACATTACACCAACAATAGGCTGTGTGAGGGACACCTTCTGTACCGCAGCGCTCAAAATTTAATAGGTGGGTTCCCACATTGGGGATACAGGAATTTTGTGGTGGGGCTCGTGGACATAATGGAGTTAATGGAGAGAGAGAGAGAGAGAGAGAGAGAGAGAGAGAGAGAGAGAGAGTGGCTGCAGTAGGGTCCTGATGACAGTCATGGAGGAGAAGCCAGGTTTGGAATGATTGTTGTATTCAGGGAGACAGCAATCCTCATTTAGACTGCATATATTAGAGCCATAATGAGAATCACATTTGGCAGGCTCCCATGCTGGCTAACCTGCCATGTTTTATTCAGACCCTGAATGGCAGAGCTGAGTGCTTAGTTGCTGGCTCAGCTCAACTAGGACCCGGTTATAGAGCCATCACAGAGCCCAGAATCACCTTTGACCAGCTTCTCCCTGTGGTGCAGCCAAATGCAGGAGACCTCTGCTGGGTTAGCTGAGACCAACAGCGGGATGGTTGCCATGTCATCCTCCACCACCTGGACCTGCTTTGGCTGCTCTGGACTAAACTCTGGTGGGTCTGATAAAGATAGAGAAACAGCACACGGATATGCATATATTGGATTTACACTAAAAACACGCAAGCACAGGACAAACACAGGTGCACAGAGCGAACCAGCCAGAGAGAACACAAAGTCACACCAACGAACATGTTGAGCATGAAAGCAGAGAGACACTAATGAGAGTCAAACCAGTAGAAAGTTGACATCCCACCAATAATTCCAGATCTAACCAACTTCACACACCAAGGCAACGGGGGAGTGAGACAATGCGGGAGGGAGAGGGACAGGCATTAAAACACCGAGTGACAGTACTGTTGTCCAACCACAGCTCCACACAAACACACAGTGACATGCCTTCATGCTCATACACAGCAACAAGCTTTGAAGCAGTGGCTGGCTGCTGCCTGTGAAATGGCATCAAAGACAAACATGGCCACGCAGCAAAGCAAATGCACAATTAGGACACACTGCCGCACAGCTAAACAGACTCACAAAACACAACAAAGGTTTCCAGCAAACAACAAACACATATGCACATACTATACATAGACATTTATGCAACGTGCCATTATAGATGATTATTATGCATTATTAAGATTAATGCAAACTGTGTCTCTCAGTCACACACTAAGACAGAAAACAAGAGAGAGAGGAAGCAGAACTATTTGAATTTTTTTGGGTGGAAAAAAATCGTCTTTGGCTCATCTGGCACTTAATTAAAACATCCATTCATTAAAAACATCACAACATACAGCACACAGCACATCACAGCACTGATGGAAAGAGTAAACAGTAGTTCACAAAGTACAGCACACAAGATATTTAAGTTGGTGACTGAGAGGGCTAGCTGGGTTCACTCCCAGAGTTACTCAACACATCATTATCACACATACAGTGCAACTATAAAGCTGAAAATTAAACATCTAAGAGCTGAACAGACTAACTGCAGCTAGGATAAATGACTTTACCTGTGTTCTCCGTTTCCAAAGATATCCCTGCAGCGTCTTTATTTAGTCTCACAAACGTGGGGAAAGAAAGAAAGAAAGAAAGAAAGAAAAAGAAAGAAAGTCTATTTTGTACTTTACTCACACAACACATTGAGCTCATAGAAGGTGTTGGCCCCCTCAGCCAGAAGAGAGCTGTACGCCTGGCAAATGACCCTCTGATTGTTGTGCTGTGAAGCCAGAGTCAGGGACAGCATACTGCGAACCGACACGCCACCAAACTCTGCCCTCCTGGGTGCCTGTTCCACCCCCTTGAGCCTAGGACACAAATACCAAAGAGTCAAAGTTTACCTATCAATGAGGCATAAATGTCCCATCTCATATGATAAATATCAGTCATTTAGCCTCATTATGACTTGACGATAATTATCCACATTTTTTTTTAATGAAAAAGCCTCCATCAAGTCTCTGCTAATGGTCTGTGTGCTGCTGACCTCACTACCCACTGTCTGGCCAAAAATCCATGCCTAACCTGAATGGGCCCAGGCTCCAGGAGATGTTGGCCTTAGGGTTACTGCTTCCAGACACGCACTCCAGACTGATGGTCTGGCCCCGGTGAAGCTCCCTCTGTTTGGGTATGATCTTCAAGCTCACTGCTGGAACTGGGGACCAGTGGAGTAAGGAAAGTCCAACTTTTCTGACCACATTTTTGACTCCCAGAAAAAAAACAGCATAAACTATAGTGGCTGAAAATCTATGTGACTGAGTTAAACTCCAATGTTTATTTCAGCTAATCCAATATTGTACTTTTTCTTCAGCTGAGTTAAGGATTGGGCTAAAGATCCTGACCTTTAGTTCAATCTTGTTTATCAATCGATGTTTATGTTATGTCTTGGCTAGCGCTCAAGTATAACTCACAGTGAACCATGAGCTTGGTCTGAGCAGAGAGAACCTTCCTCGCTTCATTTCTGGCATCACAGCGGTAGGTAGCCATGTTGTCACTGGGCTTCAAGACCAGGACTAGTTCTCGAGAAACACCCTTATCAAAAGGCACCTGCCTCAGCGCATCTGGAACTGTCCTTCCATCCTAAAACAGGCAAAAGAGCTATTAAATATATTAGTTTATGCATAGGCCACTCTTAATTATTAGCAAGGAAAATGGCAGTTACCCTCTGAATGTAAACCCAAATCCAGAAATACCCTC
>OMLB01050417.1:0-21858 GCA_900302555.1 Myripristis jacobus
CCCTTTCCCCTCTACCCCCTTCTGACACAAGCTATGACACCCTGAGGCAGAACTACACTGCAAAGGTGGGTGCCCACACACACACACATGCACACACACATATACAGACGCACAGATTCAGTAGGGCACAAGCTCCCAGGGCCAGGCAGGACACCAAGGTTTGAGGTCCCAGGTGAAATGCCGCTCCGCTGCATGTGAAGCAAGCCATGGCTGGGCAACTGGATGCCAAAGTAGGTAGAATGGAAAGAGAAAGGGGGAGAGGGAGAGAGAGAGAGAGAGAGAGAAAGAGAGACTGAGAAAGAGAGAGAGAGAGAGACCAACAAAGAAAGAAAGAAAGAGAGGGGATAGTGTCAGGGCAGATTAAAAATGTATGGCTTTGCTCAGGCTGGCGTAACAATGAGTGTCCTCATTCGTTGCCTGTCACCTCTGGGAACTCATGGGACAGAGTGGAGGAGGGAGAGAAGGAGAGGAGGAGAAAGAGAGGAGTAAGGAGGTGAGCCGTGATTCACAACGAGGCATGAAAAAGGAGAGAAGGTTAGCAGGGAGTGGCATGAGACTTTGTGGGAGGCCATCAAGGTTCAAGATAAGCTGAGGTGGAGTGACTGTCACTCCCCCACTCACACATACTCACACACACAAACACACGCACACGCGCGCGCGTGCACAAACACAGGGTCCAATTCCACAACACCAACATTTACTAAAACCATTGAAGGGTACTAAAATGTTCTCAGTGATCAGTGTCAGGATTAAAACTTGTCTTTGGTTTTGCACACATGAAAGGCTTTCGTAAACCAGGGCCTATAGGTGCCAGTCACAATGAGAGCCCATTCTGAGAGCATCTTGTTTCCTTAAAGTGATGCGTTTCCTGTTGCAACAGCATACTGGGGAGAAACATCACTGAAGGGAGTGTTTTATGGTCATCAAGTCAATGAAAATCCAATCAATCAATCAATCAATGCAATGAAATCACTTGGACGTAACGGTGTAGAGTATGATAGAATGCGCTAACAAGGTGAAAAAGTAATTTTTCATCTCAGTTGGATTTTAAGGTCCGGCTTTCATCCATCCATAACGAACTATATGAGGTATGGTGCGGTGGATGGCAGGACCTAAATGGATCTGATGAAGTCAAGTCATCAGGCCATGACACTCATCATGAAAACCATCATTAGGGAACATGGCCTTTGCAAATCACCACTTACACTCTGACAATGACTTGGCTCAATACTTTGCACTCATGCAGAAAACGATCAGCATGGCAGCCGAGCAAGGTGAGCCCTGCAGTAGCGCTCCTTTGCTTGTATAGTGTCTGTGGAATCGGCACATCACATAGGAAACCGACGCTAAGGAAAAAAATAAATAAATAAAAATTTTTAAAAAAAAGGTGACAGGCGACAACAATCATCCGGGAGCATCTCCTCGGCAACCTTGAGAAAAGGGAGGATGTTGTCTGTGCCATGATGAAAAAGCTCCCCTCCCGAGTGAGTGAAACGGGGTGAAAATAAAAGGAGAGAGGGGAGGGAAGAAGGGAAGGATAGATGGCGGATGAGTTACACATGAGTGCATCCAAACAGCTTTTTAATTGCATATGGAGGAGTGCTAAGGCCACAGCTGTAAATAACCTGTGTACCGCTGGAACACATTCACCGGATAAAGGGAAGTGTATGTGTGTGTGGGTGTTTGGGGGATTGCAATGACCTGGTAAGGTTGTGAGGTGATAATGAATGGAATAAGGGCACACATTAGCCCTTTACACACACACACGCATACATACTCCCTGTGTGTGACCGACACACACCTGACTACTGCTGACAATATGACATTAGTCGACATCTGCAGCACTCTGGAGACCATGAGTCACCACATCGCTGACCTAAATGATCTCATTGGTTCATCAATCAAGACTAAATTAACCCGTAATCTAACAGCAGGTTTCCTGACACGTCTATGAGCCCTCACAACAAAGTTAATATTTCACAGCATATAATATGCTTTTCAATAAATCAGTAACGCTTAATAAAATAATAATGCTGCACATCCAAGGAAGTCCTTTTGAAGATACAACCATCAAAATTTCATAGCATTTTCTATTTTACTTTTTCATTGAAATTATTAAGAGGCACTTCAGGAAAAAAAAGGATATGTGATATAAAACTGTGACAAATGTTAACCATAGTGCACTTTCTCTAAATGTGTTGTTTTCACTTTGTTTAAATTAGGGCTCAGAAATATATACTGACATAATATTTATGTTGTGATGTCAGGTTTTTGGGATTTTGAATAGTGTAATATTGTGATATGGCACAAGTGTTGTCTTTTCCTAGTTGTAAAAGGTGCATTACAGTAAAGAGATGCAGATATACAGCTTTCTGAACTTATTAGACTGTTGTTCTGGACAGTGTTCTAACTACCTAATTTTAACAGAAATGTGTGTGTGCGTGTGTGTGTGTGTGTGTGTGTGTATATGAGAGAGACTTCCGGTCAGGCACTTCCGGTGATTGGCTAGCTAGCTCACTTTTCACTGTGGCAGCTAGCACAACAACTGATTGATTTTTGGGAGTGCTCCCACATCATCATCAAATAAGCTAGTAAAGCTAGTTAGCAGGGAAGTGATCAAACAGAAGTATAGCACAAAAAAAACAACAACCCACAGACAAACAGCAAAATAAAACGGTAATTCCGCATTCCAAAATATGTGTGGATTATTTGCCTCTACCTGCTTAATATCCACATTACTAATGACTGTTTATCAAAAATCTAATTGTGTAAATATTTTCTGAAAGCACCAGTTCTATCTTTCCACACTTTGGATGGAGTGAGTTGTGCTTGGACTATATACCGCCTTGCTCTCCTGCCTCAGACAGTTAATGATGATCCGCCTCCAGTAAGTTTAGAACGCTGCAGCCAGGCTTTTGATAAACACTGGCCGTGCGTCCCACATCACCCAAATACTGGCCTCTCTTCATTGGCTTCCAGTCAAGTATAGAATTGATTTCAAAATCCTTGTCATTGCATACAAGGCATTGCACGGCGGGGCTTGCAGTCTGCATTACCGCGTTGTTGACTTCACAGCACTGCTAGGCCCCTCAGGTCTTGTGGGCCAAGCCTGCTGGCTATTCCAAGGTCCAACCTAAACACTAGAGCCGACAGTGCCTTTGCAGTTTTGGCTCCCAACTCTGGAAAGGATTGCTGAACATTCTGAATTTCAGTAATCACTTTACAGTTACTGGCCTGGTAAGAAGGGTGTTACTTGCGTTAAACATAGAATTTCAAAACAACTATGCCACAAGGCAATGAATTAAACAATCAATACCAAACAGAAATTGTTTTGCCTTTGGCTTGCCTCTCTCAACTTACACATGCATGCCTACACAGACTGCATTAGCTGCTGCTCTCTAACGAGATGTAAATGAAATAGAGGCATAGTGGCAAAGAATTTCGGATGCTTTGATGATTTGAAATGCTCTCATTATTTTGAACTTATGTCATGGAGGGTAAGTAAGAATCGTACAGTGCAATGTAAGTTATAACCAGGCCAGAAACACCTATTCAGTGCTACAAGCACTCGACAAGCAATCTGCCCAAGCACTTGATCAAAACTGACACATAGCGAAAGATCGCCGACCCCGTCCCCCGACAGATGATTGTGAGGATGCCTCAACCCTCCTAAAAGGCAAAGATTGATTGTTGTTCAGCTTTGCAGGTAACTCACAGAGAAATTAGGCTATGGCAAGAAATAAGGTAGGAGAGATACTGCCCATGTCTACTGCAAAAATAACCATCTTTCCGACAAATCTGAAACAAGGAGGAACAAGGCAGGAGGAAGCACAGTCCTGTCAGATGTCAACTACCACTACTGCTACTATTGCTGTGTTGTTTGAATTTCCACTTCATCACTAATGGTAAATCTAATGTAATGTAGACAGAAAAGCATTTGCCACTTTTTTGAAAGGGCAGCTTCCAAAAACACCTCTTAAAGCTTGAAATATGCAAGTAAAACTGACGATATTTGGACCAGCCACAATAAAATGCAAAATTGCTACCAACACTATCACTAAACTACATTTCATTTTAAGTGTAGCCTTCAGTTTATTTGAGGTTTGCTGTAGTTTGCTAAAGACTGTAGAGGAATATGATGGCAGAAAGTTCTAGCAATCACCAAAAAGTATTTTAAAGCAAAGTATTTTTCCAAGATTGACAACTTATCGGAGTAAAACTTACTGTTGTATATATACCAGTCAATTACCCTTCAATGTCAGCAGTGGACTTTCAGTGGGAGTTTCAGATGAGAGATATTTTCAAACCTAGCCTTTATTATCTAAAAGCTACAACTTTATAAATTAGAGTCTGTATATTTTGAGGTGAGGTATTAACAACTGCATTTAAACCTGAAACCTCTTAAACTGAACATAAACACAGACAAAAATAAACCAGCTCAACTTTTTTTTCTGAAGGATCATTATCCTCCTGGCACACTGCCTGCACATCCAAGTCTAAGGTTTCATTCCTTACTTAATTTTCTGGCGACACGTTTGCCCTAAGAAAGCCACTGGTTGGAAACTTCCTCTGTTGCTTTCGCCCTGCCAGGCAAACGGCGACACATCACAGTAATCTCTGTGCAATGTGTAAATGAGGGATGAGCCGTGGAAATGGGAATCACACCAGTTCCACTGACTCTAATGAGGCGAGGTGTCTTGCGTAGCCAATCAAGCCTGTCTTCAGTAATGGGGTCCAATGACACCTGTAGGACACGGAGGTGTCACAATAAGCCAGTGGCAGTAAGGCTAAAAGGAGCAGACAACCAGCTTGACACAGATCAATGTCTGTTCCTATGACTGGAAGAGGACAAACATCACGGTCACATAGTGGCCGGGAATGGCGATCCGTGTCCCAGGTTGGCTCAGATGCTTTTTGGTGGCAGACTGTAGTTTTAGTTTTACAAACATTTGTCAATGGCAAAGCCGCCCTGCAGACAACAGTAATCTTACTGGTTAAGTTAAACCTCAAAGAATGAAGTCAGTTTTTTTTTAAGAGCAAAACCAAAAAGCTCGTTAGCCAAATGGCAACTTGAAAAGGCAACACAGAGATGGCAATAAATTCTTTTTTTCTTTTTTCATTAATTCATAGCCATGTAATGCATAATCATGCAACATAGAATCTTCATCCTATGTTTACTTCACATATATTAAGAAACCTCCATAATCTGATCTGCAAGTCAGTAAATACTCTCTGAAATGCCGTTTATATAAAAGCTGCTTCCAAAGATACTCTTTTATTCAAATGCAATGTACATTACCTTGAAAAAGATTAAAACCCTATTCAGTGACAGGAAGGTTTCATATGAATACTTTTACAGGTTATTTTATTTAAACTTCACAAGACTTTCACAAAGTTTGTTGTTGCACAAAAAATACGAGCCACATGTGACATTAATCATTAGCAACAGGGGAGGGAATCACTGGGTAACTCTTGATATGATACTATCATGATATTTTACCCACAATAATGGTGGTATCAGGATACAGGTGATTATGTAAGATAATCAGCTATGATACCTCACAATATCTGGAACAGAAGAAGAAAAAAATACCCTGGTTTTCAGTGTTGATGCACATCGACTGCAACATGAACATGACCCAACAGTTCCAGTTCAAATAACTAAAGTCAGGGAACAAATTCCCCTCACAAGAAGTCAAATGTGCTCTCTGTGCAAAGTAAGCTGAAAACTCAAATATCCATACTTGGCATGATTGTATCCGGAACGTCTCACACAAGGCAGTATCACAATATATTGCATTATTGATTTATTGTTCCACCCCTAATTAGTAACATGCATAACAGAATGTCCAGTAAGACACAGCCGCCCGACACTGACTTTATTTTCTCAGTCTTTGACCAGCTTTACTGTTGAACTATTTCTCTAATAAACTGCGAGTGCCCCATCCCTCTCCACTCTCCTTTGTACTGTCACATTCTCACACACTGTCAACACGGGCTGGCTCAAAAAACATGTCTGCATTATCCATGTTTTCAAACTGAACTCAAATCAAATTAACCATTTTTGTTAACAGAACACAGGTGCTGTTATTTTATGCTGAAGGAATATACCATTGAGGGAACACGGGTCTGTTTTCAATTTTGAAAAAACTAGTGTTTTTCCAGCTGAAGAAATAACTGACAGAAAATATGAAGTCCTGGGATCACAGGTGCTCACAGGGCTAGTTTGAAAATGTCAACTAACTAGCTAAAATAGAAAACTTACTTTGGCTAGATGTGATTTATTCAGTTAGCAGCAAATGTCCAGCGTCTTAATGATCGCGACCTTCTCTCTTACCCTTTGGCATTGTCAGTGGGCTTCAGTCTAACATTATTTAGCCTGAAAAACTTATGCTTCTTTGGCTTCTCCAATTGAAGTTTAACTCAATGAGATTTCTTTGCTTCCAGAACAGCTCTGCCTCCGAGATGTTTGCATAACTAGAACTCTAATCAGCCATTTGGTGGACAAAATGTGCAGTTTGGTGGATGCCTGTATGCAGAGTGCCTCACAGTACCATAAGTACGTACATGTTAATTATGACTGACTCAAACGCCTAGTGCAATACTCTTAATGAGCCACACGACCACACATGCAAAGCAGACACAGGATTTCGGTCACTTTGGCTGTCAGTTGGCTGACAGAAGATAACTAACTCATTACAATCATAGTGTCCAAATTATGTTTGCTGGTGGAGGGAATAAGAACACTTTGGAATGAAGACATAGCAAAAAGTAGCTTTTTATGGCATTATAGATTGAGGATAATGTGACGCCCTGTGGCTGGGTTGACTCAAGCCTTACTGGAAAATTCAGCCAAGTGCAGGTTGCCAGCAGTGAAGAAAGAACGATTGGAATACAGCGGTATTTTGGGCCAGCAGGGCCACCCTACCCTCTGCTGTGTGGGAAAGTCTGCCTTAGAGTATGCTGACTGAGGTGAGGGAAGGAGGAGTTGTACCTTCCTGAGTGACTGTGTGTGTGTTCTCCCTTCAACTCAAATGTGTGTTTCTTTTCATTTTGCTTCATTTGGCACACTCTCTTTCTCTCACCTGCTCTCTATGTGTATGTTATCGTGCTAAAGTTGTTTGTCATCCCCAAGGCTCTGGGACAGCCCTTAACCTTGAGAGTGAAAACACAGTGAGTGACATAAAGAAGCCACACACATCAATAGAGAACACATAAAACACAAATCATCCAGACCTAAATGCAGAAGTGTTTTGTCATATAAAATTATCAGCATGCCATCATTGTGCAATTACATTATCTCTAAGAATGCTATTAAAAATATTTGCAGAAGATGTTACTTTTCTGCATAATATGCTATAATGTTACTTTTGCTGTACTTTGCACAATTCAGTAACTGGAAATTATGTAGCTGTTTTCACTGATGCTGCTTGGACCGACACAAACAATGACGACACAGTGCTACTGAAACAGGAAGATAACACGCATCTAATTAACCTCATCAACAGGAGAGGAAAATCCACTTTCACATTTCCTTAAGTTAGTGGTTGCAGCGGGACAAGCTGTCACTCTCCTTCATGGATTTGGAGGGCAAAAGACAAAATGAATGACCCTAGCATATCGATGACAGTTATGTTCTCATTATCGTCTAGAGATCCTCATCTTGACAGCAGTTCTGGCAGGAGAGGAAGACGGTGATTATTTCATTAGCCATTTGACTCAAGGTAAGTTAGCTATTTCTCTCTGATATATCACCCTCCTTACACAAACACATAGCACTTTATGCATCATTCATTACTTAAGGCAGGTCATGAGAGGTCAAAGCATAGGGTTGTTCTCCATGCACAAGCTCCCTAAGCTATTTGTTTTGCTTGTGGCCACCAGATTATTTCTCTGGTGGCCGACATATAAATAATTCAGCAATCAATCCCCTTGATGTCCTGTACAAGTCATAAGAACCCTCCAGCTGCTCAATTTACTTTTCTGCCAGATGGGCGCACCTCGTCAAAATCCTCACAAAATCCTGTTCTCCTTTGATGGTGTGCTGAGGAACGCTACGAGGAAGAACTCCGCAGCAAGTCTAGAGCGACTGCTATACAATTAGCCCGTACACAATGGAAGAGAAAGAAAGGAATAAATATTTGGGATGTCTGTCACAGCAAAGTAGGATTGTCTTTCATTTACAAAGGGAAGAAACACATTTAATACACACGCAGAAATATCTGTGTTAGCACATGATATTCATTTGCATATCATGTACAACATTTCAGTGGGTGGTGATTGTTAGCACTGACAGCAACATTTGCTCTGCAATTTAGGTGAATAATTAGCATATTAATATATAAAAATGACAGTATATTGTTAAGTTTCTTGGGTTTGATAGAGTAGACATGAGTACTGGATAATGAAAGGTGAGACACCTTTGAGCTAAAGTGTGGTTTGAGGTTTGTGTGGCATTGGTGCTGTTTTACTTGCAGAATGCCAAAGCATACAGTATGGTTGGAGTTGGAGTTTCAGATTTGGATTTGGATTTGGCTTCTTGTCTAAAATAACGTTATGAGGTTATTTAGTCTGGCAAACTACCAAAAAAAGAGAATTAAAAGACTGGCTTATGACCTGAATGTTTGGATATTAATGCGATAGGGGTCTTCAGTACATAAGTTTGGAAAGTGGCAAGTGGTAAGTAATGTAAATGATGTGTAAGTAGTATGTAGATGCAGTATGTAAAATGGGCTAAACTATGTGAAACACTCATACTATATGGCCCTTTACATCAGTTATTGCTTACCTACATTACCCAGAATGCTTTTCGCCTATCCTCAGGTGAGAGGATGAGAACTTGATGTTTTCTTCTATGATAGTTTTTGTCTTGTGTGATTGGTTAATGTTGGTGCAAACTGGTGAGGGAGGGTGTGTGACACCAAAACCTTATAATGACGATGGATAAACAGCAAATTCACCACCCAACAGTAAAATGGAACCAGATTTGCAAGCATCCTCAATAGCTTCACTAGCTTTTAACAGTGTTAAACTTTTTAGGGTGGATATTTCCTTGAGGAAACCACTGAGGAAAAGATGGAGAAATGGAGGGCAGGCAATAAGAGGTGAGGGATTGAAGGAGAATGAAAAGGGAGGAGAGAGTCCTGGGGCAAGAGAGGAGCTAAGGCGGGGACGGAAGACGTGGATGATTAACGATGCCAGCACAAAGTGGAGGAAAAAATACGGGTGCTGTCTGGTTTGCATTGCCGAGCAGACCCAAAGGCAGAGATATATGCCGCCTTCGTTGACCCCAAGGCGAGGATCCAAGCTGACAGCAAAGCTGCCAGTCCTCATGGGCCCTCTTCCTCAGCCATCATCACTACCATCATCATCATCGGCCTCATATCTCACTTACTGCAGAGTAACTCATAAAAAAAGCAGATGGGCTCTCAAGCGTAGCTGTCGCTCTAACCTAACTAAGCTCCATCTGCCTTTGATAGATCTGTGCACATCAGTTCTGATTTTCACTAAAAAAAAAAGACAGTATAACTATCTCTGCTCCGGTATTCCTTTGAAATAGATGATTAGAAATGATATGAAGGTGCACATTAGACATTTTGGCATAATTGCTGTTTGACTTCTATTTAACGGTCAGGTAGTTTGAACATATTTGTTAGAAGCTCCAAGAATAAATCTGCAGCGAAGGGAGGAAACACCATTTAAGGATGCTGTAGCTTCCTCAGAGATGGGAACCAGGGAATTGCTGGATCAATTGATCATTGTCTTTGAAGCTGATGGACTCATTGGATGGATTAAATATTAAAGAGGGTCTTTTAACGAGGTAAAAGCTTTGACTGGAGCACTCACGCTGATAGAAGGCCATAAAGCTATGTATAGCCTATTTGCCTGGGGAGGATAATGTATACTAAAATTAACAATATGCATATTTGGAGTGCACAGGGTTGCTTCTGTGGACACTGGGGTCAATGCTTGTACCTGCAAGTGTTTCATTAACTTTTGACCCTTAACTGTGCCACTTATACATCAGAGACACTAGCCAAGGGCAACGCTGACCTTAGATGTGTGTGTGTGTGTGTGTGTTAGTGTGTTTCTGTGTGTGAGAGAGCGAGAGAGACAGAAAGAGAGTCCATACTCCTTATTTCCTCCCTTTTAGAACATGAATTTATTTTCTTAAAAGACAATACCAGTGATTTTAAATGTTAGATCTGTTTACTACAATTAACCCACATTTTAGAAAGTAACAAACCATCCTCAAAAACAGCAGGAGTACTGAAAGTTTCACAAAATATAATCAAAATCAAAGTTCATTTTCAAAATTGAATTTTTGGTTGAAACAGCCACCTTATAATGTTCTGTTTCTGTGGCTAACAAAGTCATCGCCATTCATAAACCACAGAGCTGATAATTGGCTGTGGAAAGTAAACATTTCCCCGGGGACTATTTTCTGGTGGAGGGATTGTTTCACTCCACCCAATTTCATTTCATCAAAACACCACAGTGCTGCTGTTGTTAGGAAAACTAATGGGGATGACTTTATTGCAGTTACTAAATACTGGTTTGAGGAAGGTCTGAAGTCGCTGAAAGTTCATTTTCATATTGTAGTGGAATGAATGGAATCCAATGGCTGGATAAAAGGTAGGAAAACTGATACTGCAGTACTAAAATATAACTGCTTGCTTTGGGGAAACATTAGCAGAAAGGTGTGGTATACACATTTTTTAGATATTATGCTAAACATACAATATCACTGGTATGGTGCTTTAAAGACACTAGACATCACAGTGCAGAATTTTTAAACCCAAACTAAAACTAAGCCTGTTGAGTACTATCAAACTTTAAACTGAAACATGACATTTAACAAGAAACATGAAAGTCAAGCAGCATCATTTGGCTCAAAAAACAACAACAACAACAACAACAACAACAGACAAATATACTCTCTTTCCTCCCATGTGAAAGCACAAAGAACCATACAAATGCTGTTGGACTGCAGCCATTGCACAAGACAGGTTGTTTAGGAGGGCTACGTGGGCAATAATCAGGGAGTGAATAAGTGCAGTGTTAATCCTACGGCCTTCCGTCAATAACAGTTGGCATGGCTCTGAGTGTCCCTTGATTCCCCAACAGGATTACGTGCACATGCACTCTGACGTCCCCCGCTAACAATATCACAATATTCAATAATCCTTTCCTCCATTGCTCTGCCTGACTTCTTTCACTCTGAATTGCTTTCCTCTTTTCTTTAGAGCTTTCTGCTTTTTATATCTACTCCATTTTCTGGTATATATATGAGAATGGGGGCCATTCCAGAAAATGGACGCCAGACAAAGCAAAAGGAAGCACCCCTTTTGTTGCCAGGCAACAAAAGGGGCTTGTGTTTGGCATTAATGACATGGGGGCTCTTAAGGAGCATAATTAAGGAATTTTCACTTTGTTTTCAGCACTTAATTGCAACAGACTGGCACAATACCTGGGTGCACAAAAGATTTGTGGAGGAGGCTGTGGTTTTTCTCCTACCTCTGGGTATAGCAGACAGGGTTGGGATGGTTTAATTAAAAACAATTGTTGTCAATGTTCATGTTATTCACATCGTAACCCAATTACTATTATGCATGTTACAATTATACTGTTGACCTAAAGGTGCTGCAGCAACTGGCTACCAACCCCTTTGTAAAAAGTGCAGCCAATTCATTATCTCTCTAGGGAAGATAATGAAGATAATCCACACACACACACACATCCCATCTCAGTCAGTGGTGTGCCCTCCTCTGTCAATCAGCTATACTCTGACAAAAGCCATGACTTGAGAGATATTGATCTAAAGTTTCCACTCCATCGCTTGTCCGTCCAGGGGGCACCTTTACCTGAAGACGCATACACCACTGCCGAGACCTCTGTCATCTCTCAGTCTCAGTTTAACCCCTTTGGTCACTGCTCTGCCGGTCAATACCTCCTCTCAGAAGCTAATCAATAAGAATATGCTAATGCAGAACACAAGTGGATTTGCTCTACACCCCATCCCATGCTGCCAAATCCACATCCGTCATTGTGAACTGACAACAGGTAGGGATTTTCAGGCCAGATCTGGGAGCAGAGCAGAGGTCTCCTGTCCTCAAACAATGGGCTCTAGTTTCGCAGACCTGGCGAGGCGGGGTGCGCTTCGGGTGTGGCCAGGTGGATTTTGCAAGTTTGGCACGCTGTGTGTGGTGGCACAAGGACTCCGCTGTTCCTCCTACCGGCGTAAGGGAGGAGAGAAGGCGTGGAGTGGGTTTGACACAGCCGATTCACTTTAAACCAATCAAATGAGCCCCTGTCCTCGCCTTTTAAAAGCGCTGCACGAAGGCGTAATGAACGTTTACACAATTGACATGGAGGTCTACTGCCGCAGGCAGAGCGGAGCCGGTGTAGTGGAAGTTTGGCTGACAGGCACGCAGTGAGGACACGTCACCAAAACCTCACAGGCAGGCTTCTGGAATGTCAGGCACATGAACAATGCAATAAATACCCACAAAAAACACTATGCAATGCTACTATCTCAATCAGCACATACATATATCTCCATATCGACTGTCCCATCACAACTGATGTCAGATCAAAGGAGATTGGCACCGTTTGTGCTGATTGTGAGGTTTTGGTTATGAGTGCCAGTCAGCCAAACTTCCACTGCACCGGCTCCGCTCCGCCTTGCACTGAAAGTAGACGTGGTTTCAGATGGCGAGCTTTGGGCGCACCTCGGCGAAGCCTTTTGGTACGAAACTGTCACTGCGCCAAGCTGAAACTGTCGACACCCCCCCCTGCTGCGCCGCCACTCCCATCTCGGCGCACCTCGGTCTGCAAAACTACCAAAGTGTGCGCCCCTCGCGTTGCGCTAGTCGAAACTAGCTCTGCGTGGGGTTCACCTCACTGCGCCACCCTGTGCTGCACCGGGAAACTGGAGCCCAATGGCTGTATTTCCCAGTTTGCACACAGTATCTCCTCCACATATTCGACTGCAGGATAACAGAGGGAGAAAATGTTTCTTCCACAGCAGCACACCATAGGCCCGTGGAATATGTTTACCAGTGGGACACTGAAAGCAGCAGGAAGCAGGTGGCAAGCAACATGTGGCAGACAACCTGTCTGTGGTAGGAAAACCACTCAAGGGTCCAGGGAGAGAAATGATGACCTTGACAAGCTCCAAAGCGTTTGCTCACTTCACCAGCAGTGGGTATGCCACGCACAGTGGAGCTGCTCTCCATGCTTTCATAAAAACATTAGAATCCATTAATGAGATATGACACTAAGGTGTCAGCATGCATGTTAGTGACAATACAGAACTGGACAGGTTCAATTTCAAACACTCCACATTGGATTCCACAGATCTCACAAGTAGGGAGAAGGGATGAATGCATGAGTGGCACTGAAGGTCAAAGTAGTCAAAGTGGATATCATCAGGCTCATGCTACCAACTTCATTTCCCCCCTTCAACAACCCTCCCTCCCCCCAGCTGCACCACCCGTGCCTTGCCGAACGCGCTGCCTCCACAACATTGAGTTCGGTTAATTGAACAGGGGACAGCAAGCAGGTTGAAAGGAAAGATTAGATATAATGAGAGAAGAGCCCGTCTGCACAATTACAGGCTTTAATTAAAACCAGGGAGGACGCCAGAGCTGGCGAGGCTGCCAGCCAATAAATGGAAAGGTTATCTTCCTGTTGGACAAACAGGAGGAAAAAATAATCATGGCTTTGGACAAAAGCAACTGGTTATGGCTGCTCTAGCCTGTGTGTGTTTGTGTGTGTGCGTGTGCATGCACCCACGTGTATGGTCTAATTCATTGAAAAAAAACAAAAAACATTATAATGACATGGCTGGTGAAGTTAAGACAGTGATAAGTGGCTGTGAGTGCTGGGACTTGAAAGAATGCTCTCTGAATTTCCCCAATTGTCAAAATGTCCCTGTCCTTGGTACACAGCCTTGGCAGTTGTTTGAGGCAATCCAAGCGTAGAACTGATCTGATTTCAGTGGTTGCCACATCCTCTTTTATTCATTTGAGATCGTGACTTGAGGGTTCCAGACTAGGCCTGTGGAGCTGGCCTTTGACAATGAAAAACTCTCAAGGGTGTAAAGGTTTGAACACACCACGGCATTGATCCCACCACTGACCTTTTGTCATCTCTGCACAAGTTCCCAAATGAATTTCCATTGTTTGTTTGCTTGTGTTTGTTGTCATTAATGGAGATTAGCTCCATGAATATTCATGTGAAGACAGGTGGCAAGCCACAGGCCAATCAAATGTCAAATCCCAAGTGAGCGTTCTCACTCGGTGCAGGCCGTTTCATGCTCAGATGTGGTAAACCATTTCACACATAATCGTACATGACAAAGTGGAGGTTACAGTGTGCGTGTGTGTGTGAGTGTTCATGTTTGGGCCTGTATGTGTGTCTGTGTGCAAGGGTTAACCACTCAGGCCAACCACAAGAGAAAGCAATTCCCTCACGGGCTCCAATGACTGACACCCTCCATGTTTCTTTTATAACTATGAAGATGAGCGAATGAAAAAGAGACAGAATAGGTAATGTGTCATGAGTGAGAAAGATGAGAAAAAGCAGAGTGAGAGACAGGGCAAGAGAGCCCATCGCATACAAACAATATTGGCGTAGCACTCAATAATCTGCCCCTGCAACTCTCTCTCTTCCTGGTGCTCAGTACATGTGCTTATGTTGCAAACAGCTTTAAAAGCTCCGTCCTAAATCTTTATGACTGGTGCCCTTGTAAACTTCACCGCAAACACATTTCTCTGGGGAGACGAGTTGACGGCTCAGACCACAGCCTTTATTAAGAAGTGTCCAAACCATGAACTTGAGAGAGGAGCGAGGAAAGAAAGAAAAGTACCACTCTAGTAAAACTTTAGCTTCGCCTCCAATAAACAAGTTTTCCAATAGGTTGCTCCAGTCCCTGAACAGCAAGACAACTCTGAAAGTCAAACAGAATGGATGTACACTTTCGTTATTGTGTATTTACCTGGCCAGCAAAGATCACAGATGCACATTTGAGTTAGACTTGCCAATAAACTAGGCAAACCATGATGGATATGCATTTTTTATTATATATATTAGTACTACACAGATAGTCTGTGGGAATGCAACATTTTGATCAGATCACACACAAATACACATGGATATGCTTATATCATTACTATTACTGGAAAATAAGGACAAAATAAAATATCACAATATTTTTTACCAAATACCTCGATATCAATATTGTAACCAGGAAAACCAGGAAAAGACAACGCTTGCGCTATGGCACAATATTATGAGATCCAAAATCCCAGAAGGTGTCTCATGGTCTAGATGTTGTTTCAGAGCCTTGACATTCCAACAAAATTATAATTCTGTAGGAAACACTGTTAACTTTTGTGCCAAATAAAATAATTTAAAGAATATCAGGCAAAAAAAAAAAAAAAAACAATCTTGGCAGCATCAATCCAGGGAAAACCTTTCAAACTCTAGTCTTCAAAACCCCATATCAGTCGAAACCTAATGAACACATACGCATCCATATGATTTGTCCCAGAGAAGGGACATTATGTAAATATTCTCAAGTCGATCATTACATGGCTCGTCTCCGCAGCTTGTACTACATTGAGCAGAGGCGACCCTGAGTCACCTTTGTTTGCCCCCTGCCAGCAATCTGCAAGTATGAGGGAGAGTCCGGCCAAGCGTGTCGCAGAGTCAGGGCGAACGCCATCCGCCCACACATAAATAAACTCATTAATAAAGTGGCTTCCTCACTGTCTCACATTCCATCAAAATGCAAAGTGCTGATTTTGATGTACCCCCGAGGGCACACTGCATATTCCACTTAATTATTGCCTCAGAATTTACCCCCCCCATTCTTCATTCCTGCTCTTCCCCCTCACTCCCCTCCTTCCCCTTTTCACTCTCTACACCGCGTGCTCACTCTGACCCACTTTCCCAGTTTCCCCATGCCCTCTCATTTATTTCTTAAAACCACAGTGAGACATCACAGAGGGCCGAGAGACAGAGAGATATTGTACAGGTTGACAAGGGACTTTTTTCCCTGTCAAATTGAGGATGGAAGCACACAGAGCAAGGTGGCAGGCGTCCCTGTGCTGTGATACAAGCCACTGCGTAATCCTGTCATCCCTCACCACAAACTGACAAGGTTCGGGCAAGGGGGACGCCAAGAGTTCACAAGGTCATTATCATCTGCTTCCTGCATCGATGAAATACAAGATTTGGCAGAGGGGAGTAACAATCATGCTGCAAAAATGTCTAATTTCATCTAATACGGTCTTGTAATTTTGTAAAGAAAAATTGTGAAAAATACACTCATTCCCAAAGCAGTTTCATTTATTTCATCACCAAAAAGAGAGATCACATTACAAAATAAAAATAAAAATATTGGTGCAGGTTGATCTACACTGGAAGCAAGTGCCCCATAATCATCATCATTGCATGTGCTTGCAGGGCCAAAATATTTTTGGGGAAAAAAACTGGTATCTGCTTGTGTTAAGGTTTCACCATGTACTGTTGAGGTGCATCTTTAGGGAATATGAGGAGTGCACAATTTCTTATCCCAGTCAGCATTCCCATATTTAAAATTAGATTTTTCATAAGTGGGCTGAGAGGAGTGCTTCGATATCCCATATACCAACAGAGTATTTGTACGTCAGAGTATCCATCATCATTATAAATACCTGTCAAGTAATATTAAAACGTCGGAGCAGGTGGAAGGGAAAAAAACAAAAGTCTGACCCTGTATAACCACCAGAAAAGACATATCAGAGTTGCAGAAAAATACTATCAACTACCAGAGGTGAAGGGAGAGGTAAAAGTGAACAGACAGAAAGTGAGACATGGCTGGAGGATAAGGTGTGTGTGGTGTAGGTGAAACATCTCTGTTACTGATGCGAGGAAGGAGAGCAGGGAGAGAGGGAGATGAGGAGGTGGAGAGAGTTCATCTGATGCCCACGGCAGCTGATACCCAACTCCACTGCTACTCCATCTTCACCCCACTGACTTTCTTTAACTCCACCCCACCTCCACCCCCAACCTCCCTTTTCCTCCACAATGTCTGCTGGTAGTGTGAGCACAAACTACACAATCATCAAGAAACAAAAAATCAGATTTACATTTTGGTTATGATGGGTCTCATTGCAACACAGTCTCACAAAAACAAATGCAAAATAGGACTTTGTTCTCTTGCTGAATATGCAAAAGTAGAGCTTGAGAAAGAAGAGCAGCTGGCAGCACAAATCTGCTTAAACCACTTGTACAAACGCAAAATTCTGCGATTCATAAGTGTGTTCTCACTTGTATTTGTTCGTACTCTGCGAACAACTTTAGAACAGTCTCAGACGATATATAGTCAAACTTTATCCAGTGTAAATAGTATATTAGAACCACAATTTGTGAAACAACTAGGGCTAAATGTACAAGATTTAAAGTTTAAAACTGCTCATAATGCACAATTTATTTAATAATTATAAATTTATACAACTTTGTCATCAATGAATTATCATGATAAACATAATTAATTTCTTAATCTAATAAATATATGGTCGGTAGGGTGGTGATATACCATAGATGAGCCTATTGGAGACACTATAGTAATAATAGTAAACATTTTTTATTCTTTTTATTTTTATTCTCCTCAGCAACTTGTACCTGTGGCAGTAGATATCTTTTTGACATTAATGGGAATTTCTGTCTATTAACAGGTCTGCAGGCTGTATACAGGATTCACAGTAGGCCTTCAAACAGGTGTGCTAGTGGTACGTTTACCAGCTTTATGTGAAATACCTTTCCTGGCTTCTGCCTCTGAAAGTATAGTCTGGTTTTCAGCATCATTAGTAAAGTTTTTCTGCTTTTTCTTACCTTGGGGAGGCATGTTTCTCTTCTTTTCAAGGACTTGACTGCTTGTTTCACTGCTATGCCTCTCCAAAAGAGCTTTCATTTTTTAGAGAAATGGGGACATGGTAGTATGCTAATTAGCAACTGTGGTTGCTTGCCTGTCAATTTAGTGATACTGATTCTCTAACATAAACACTGTGGAAATTTTATACACAAAGTAATAACTTATCTATACACATATCCATGAATCAGTTCCACAGGTATACTTATTTGTGCCCAAAAGGCTGCCTTTCATAATGTTATATCACTAGCAAATGCTATTTTGGTTAATTAAAAAAAACTTTAAAAAAACAAAAAAAACAACAACAGTAAACAGGACAGGAAAAAAACAAAAAAAACATCAATTAAATTACTTCAGAGCATGACAATGAATGCAACCATCCATACATCATTTTTAACATGTTCCTGTAATCTTTTATAAGCTTTTTAAGCCTTTTAGCTTTAAATAGCTATAATCATTAACTCTGTAGGAAATTAATGGACTCTTGGTGACTTGTTGACTGCATTAGTGACCACGTGGACTTGCAGGCAACCTCTACATTTCAGACAAAATTGATATTTAAAGACCTATGAAATCTACGCTTCATGACAGGCTTCATGACAAGGTGACACTGCTTCCCCGACCTGATGAAGCATGGTTCAAAGATGGTCATAGACATCAAATTTACTTTGATATGGGGATGTTTCAAATCTGAAAAAAAAACAAACAAACAAAAAAAACTATCTGAGTCAGCAAAATCAGGCCTAAGATCACCTAGTGTGCACCCTAAACACTTAGCTTGTTTCCCTCTTACCAAATAGCAAGCTAATTCTTTGATTTTCTTTTTAACCTACTTGACTACCAGACGGGTGGGTCTTACCATTTGTAAAAAAAAAAAAAGATTATAAATAGTGTCTGGTTGGTTGTTTACCAAAGAAAAGTATGCCCAAATTCTTTCAAATACTTTCATGAGATTATATAAACTTTCTGTCATTTATTGCATTGTGTCAGGGTGGCTAATCCCACCATCTGCCCTAAAAGGGTACAAAAAAAAAACAAAACAAACCTATATAGAATTTCAAGGAACAGATGATAGAAGGCTTTTATAAACTTTTCTATATGGAGACATCTGTTTAAAGTGCTCTTTGGCTCAGTATTGCTACTTAAATGAAAAAAAAAAAAAAAAGAAGTATATGATGCAGTTCTCAAACCTTGTGCCAGAATAGTTTCTAACATGTTGCTTGGTGTGAGAAGTTCAGCGAAGTTTAGTCCCACCTGGAATGTGTTGCCATGGTTACCTGTGACCCCCATCCTCTCCTGATTACCCCACTAGACGCAGGGTGGTAACAAAAATGTTGGTTTGGAAGATCAATGGGGTAAAGAGTTGCAAAACATAAAACATATAACATATAAATGTGGCACATTTGCCCATGTCATTGCATCTTCTGACACTTCTGCCAATGATGATCCTCATATTTATATTTATTATGGAGAATGTCCAATCAGGCTTCCATATGACATAAGGCTAGAGTCACTAAATACATCACATAACAAAGCATTTTTATCTTTATCTTTATTACGGATCCCCATTAGTTGTTGCCGTAGCAGCAACTAATCTTCCTGGGGTCCACATTTTATCATGCTCTGAGGCATGCATAGGTGCTTGCATACCATGAGATCAGCTCTACATAAAGAAACGCAAGGAAAAAGGAACATCATTCATTGTTTGAAGGGCTTGAATATACAAATACACGGGCAAAAGTGCCGCTTCAGCACATACCTTTATACCTAGAGATAATAAATGACTGTGTTGACAGGTATTGTGTAAGACGGTTTTTGCCTCATCGGCCTAACGCACATTGGCGAAAGGGGGATGAGGTGCAACGATGAGGTGCAACAAAGTAGCAACAGCAAATATGAAATTTTACAGGATAGTAACTTGTCTTCAATAAAATGATTGCTCCAATACTGACCTGTCAAATCTCTAGAAAGTTTTGCCTAAGAGAAAAAAGATACCTTCATGAATGACAGAATTTAGGCCACGTAAAACGAGTGACTGACTGTACTCGCACACATGGAAAAATGTCTACAAGCTTTGCATGACAAGACCAGAAGACACTTAGAAGATGCTTTAGTGGTATACATACAAGCGTACAGTAAACTCAAATCATATGTTGTTTCAAATTGGATCTGTGGGTGGTTTGTGATTTAAATAATTGTTTGGTTCAATAAAGCATGAGCTCAACCATGGGGATCAAAGCTAAAAATACACACACACAGACACACACAGAGAAAAAAACAACATCTCTCATGCCAAGCATCCACCCACCTGCCCACCCATACACAAGTAAAACATGCCATATGTGTGGGCTATCACATATACACTACACACACACTCACTCAAACACTTCAAAACACATGCACCAAACAGACTAGTTTATGTGTGTTAACACAGATAATGCAGAAGCCAGAACAGAAGAGTAGAAGCCAAACCCAGCAGCTGTTCCTGCCTCTATGCCTGGGGGCTGATAAGGGGAAGCTCTGAGACCCGTGACCCCAGTGCTGTCTCTTTCTGGGGAAAGAGAGCATCTGAGGTCTAGTCTCTCTGGTCATGAATTATTCCACGTCCTTGCCTCCCTGAGTACCTGTAGTCGGCTCTGCGGAGACAGAGTCAAGGGGCTTTGACTGACAAAGCCTTTGATCCCACAACAGCCACGCACTCTATGATCAGCCGTCTCTCGGAAGGAGGGAAGACCAGAGCTCACTTGATGTTTTCTCTCGCTGAGTTCTCTCACTTTTTCTCCCTCTGTCTCTTTCTCTCTATCTGTCTCTCACTCTTTTCCTGAACTCTGAACTCACTATATCCCTGTTTCCTGTCTGGCAGTATCTCTCACTGCCACATAACATTACTATTAGGATTGGGTTTATTGAATTTGAATCCAATATCAAATATGTTTGTCAAATCCAAATACTTTCAAATTCCTCGGGGTGTTCAGATGGACATTTTTACTTTGCATGTGTGCACTGCTTTTAGTTCCAATACCTTTACCTTTTGTTAAATGATTTTTATTTGTGCTCCAAGCAGAAAAATTTAAATTGTTTTAAATTTTGCACAGATCACCCACAGCGCCCTGTGGATCCTTTGTCAATCTGTCCAATCAGGCACCATTGCAGCCAACTCCAAGTTGACTGGATTCTGTCCAGTCAACTTGGAGTTGGCTGCAATGGTGCCTGGTTTTGTTATGACAGTTAGCAAGAGATAAAAATTTCTCCTTGCATTTCAAATAACAAGAAAAGCAGCATATGCAGCCACAAGATAGATGAGGGGGAACCTAAACTGATATGATAATGAAAAAGTATATTAGCTAATATATCATCATCTCAAGGCAAGACAATGCCAGTAGCCTGCGTCATCATCCATCCATTGACAGTGGCATTGAAACACATTTGTTTACTTATGCCCCTTTTCCACTAGTAACTACTCAGCTCGACTCGGCTCGACTCAGCTTGCCTCTACTCGCCTCGACACGGTTTGGTTGGTTTTCCATTACAATTGAGTAGCACCTCGCCGTGGGTGGAGTCGTCATAGCAAGGCGGCGCACCGTCCAGCTCCCTCTGGATTCTTTGGGCCGCCACCAGGCACAGAAAAGTCTCCACCTCTTCATTTGACCACGGTATCGGTCTGCATGCCATTTTCTGACTTTGCCAACTTCAGTGACGATCAATGCGCACGGTCGCTGTTGCCGTTTTGTTTTTGTTTTTTTAATGTCGGGTTTTGTTTTCGTGCAGGAGTCGCTCTCGTCACTCCCTGTCCAATCAGCGGCCTGCACGGCGTTCACGTCACATTTTCGGCTCGACTCAGCTCGCTTGGAACCCCGGCTGAGTAGGTCCCAAAATGGGACCTGCTAGCAGGTACTACCACCTAATGGAAAAGCTCTCAAACCGCGCCGAGTCGAGCC
>OMLB01050418.1:0-15605 GCA_900302555.1 Myripristis jacobus
CCCCACACCATTACACCACCACCACCAGCCTGCACAGTGGTAACAAGGCATGACGGATCCATGTTCTCATTCTGTTTACGCCAAATTCTGACTCTACCATCTGAATGTCTCAACAGAAATCGAGACTCATCAGACCAGGCAACATTTTTCCAGTCTTCAACTGTCCAATTTTGGTGAGCTTGTGCAAATTGTAGCCTCATTTTCCTGTTTTTAGTGGAGATGAGTGGTACCCGGTGGGGTCTTCTGCTGGGTAGCCATCCGCAAGGTTGTGCGTGTTGTGGCTTCACAAATACTTTGCTGCATACCTCGGTTGTAACGAGTGGTTATTTGAGTCAAAGTTGATCTTCTATCAGCTTGAATCAGTCGGCCCATTCTCCTCTGACCTCTAGCATCAACAAGGCATTTTTGCCCACAGGACTGCCACATACTGGATGTTTTTCCTTTTTCAGACCATTCTTTGTAAACCCTAGAAATGGTTGTGCATGAAAATCCCAGTAACTGAGCAGATTGTGAAATACTCAGACCAGCCCGTCTGGCACCAACAACCATGCCACACTCAAAGTTGCTTAGATCACCTTTTTTTCCCATTCTGACATTCAGTTTGGAGTTCAGGAGATTGTCTTGACCAGGACCACACCCCTAAATGCACTGAAGCAGCTGCCATGTGGTTGGTTGATTAGATAATTGCATTACCGAGAAATTTAACAGGTGTTCCTAATAATCCTTTAGGTGAGTGTATACCAGCTATGTAACATTTTAAGTGCAAATCATGCCTCATGTCTTAGGACTAATCCAAATTGTAACTAATCATAAAATAGCGTTATTTTTCTAGAAGTAAGAAAAAGTCTACTCTTTACTCTCCTATTATCTTTGAGGTGGTTTCAATGTTTAACGCCCTAAATTCATGATTACATTTTTTTGTTTCATATTTAATAACTTTTCCTAATTTAATAGGGACAAGTGGGTAAACATGAACTTAACATGATATGTTTTCAGTGTCCTGTACACATTTTGTACAAACAGACCGCAGCTGATGAAAAATGATAGTAAATTTGACAGGATTTAACAGAATTCACCCACACTGACTTAGGACTGCCCCCTCCCGTCCTGTAGGTGTCAGTGTGACCCAGGCGCTGGTTAGCCGTGTCACTGCGATGCCAGCGCGCCCTGCGTAGAAGAAGAGTAAGCTCTTCCGCTTGTGGTCTTTTGGTTGCCGACTGTTAGCTCCGTGTTTGCGCCAAACACCGGCAGCCTTACTGTCGGCATGATTGTGAATGACTCGTAAAACGATATTAGTCGCTTTCTTGGAGCTCCACAGCTGTAGGGACCCTTTAGCACTGCGGTGCTTTGTTTTACACTTAACGGGTAAGCCAACGTTGCTATCTATGTGCTAGTGTGGCTAATAGCTGTCCGTCATTGCCGCGCGCTTTGGTACTACAAAATAAAACCGTCATGGTAGAATAATACCATACAGTAACTGTGTAGTAGGTATGGCCAGTGTAGTACGACAACACTGGTGAGGTGTGTTGCTAATCTTGTTTTTTTAAACTTGTTTCTGAATATGCTTTTGCCACCAAGTTGCATTGAATTCATTATTTTTTTGTTATTAGCCTTGTGTGTTACTCATGTTCAGCTCATGTTAAGTTTTATCGTCTGTTCAGTGATCACTAGGAATTGTCTTACGAAGCTAAAACAATCGCATTAGCTTGCTTTAGTCAGAAAAATGATAGATTATGGTTAATGTAGCCGGCGCTAGCATCGATTATATTGCTATAACACTGGGAAAGTGAAGTGCTAGCAAGCCTCTGTTCCCGGCGGCTAAATGGGTTATTGTTATAATGTTAAATGCACCACACCTTGGTTAATTTGTGACTGATCGGTTACTAAAACTTTGTCTCATGTGTAGAGGTAGCCGAGGGGCCCTACATCAGCAGCTGGCACATCCACGCCCAGCCGAGCCATGCAGAGAGGAGGACAGAGACTCCTGGCTGACGGTGCAGTCATGGAGCAGGACTGGCTAGATGACCGGCACTTTTGCTTCTGCTGCGGGCAGATGTTTCCCAACAGGCTGTTCTTCGAGGAGCACTTGTGCCCCTCTGCGAGTTACATCTGCTCTTGTGGGATGGAGTTTTCTTCCTACGTCGACATGCTGGACCACAGCAACACGCACGAACCGGGGCAACAAGTGCTGGATCACCAGACTATAATGAAGCGGCGGTTTGAGAAACAGAGAGAGCAGGAGGAGCAGCTCAGGAGGCTCGAGTCAGCCGAGCAGGGTCTGTGGACTTTGCCTGCGTTGGACGCTGTGGCAGCTCCTCGTGTGGCGCTCGGGTCCCACTCACAAAGACCCATCAAATCACCTCTGGTGCCACAAGTCCCCCTGCAGCCTCCTCTGACTTCACAAGTGCCTGTGTTCAGCCACCCGATCCCACAAGCACTTTTTGTCACAAATCCTAAACCCCCAGCGATGGATATTACTAAACTTTTCGGAGGACCGGCTTCACCCACAGTGGATCTTTGGACTCTTTATCAGCCAGTGGTGATGGTGGAAACGGTGCATCAATTTGACAAGAAAAAGCCATACAACTGTAGTAAATGTGGGCAGCGTTTTTCCACAAAGAACTCTCTCGTCTTCCACCACAATACTCACGCTAGGGATAAGGTTTTCGGCTGTCTTGGATGCGGGTTGCTCCTTTCCAGCAAGAAGTCGGTGCCTCGCTACCATCAGTGTAACTCGCCCATCTCTTCCCTCAAAGACAGAATCATCACTGCTAGACCGCTCAATTACAGGAAGACAAGTAAAGCCGTTCCAGTCAGAAATCCCAACATGTCTCACAAAAGGAGTCGGCAGCTTCAGGTCACTCCCTCCTCCAAGGAGCAGCGGTTGAAGCCAGTTACACATTCGGAGCCCAAAATTTGGAGGAAACCCATACAGGCGGCTGCGCCAAGAAACGGGTTCATGTGTCGAGTGTGTTGCATACCTTTCGAAAGCGTCCAGCTGCTTCAGAGGCACAAGTGCATCAAAGCGCAGGAATTTGTGGAGCAGCAGATGCTCTCCGGTAAACTGTTCAGCAGGCAAAGGAAAGTCCCGATAATGAGAAGTCCATATCCACCCCAAATAAATGGAGAGAGTAATTTTGGGACGCCGGCTTCCAGTAACATAACGATAAATAAAGACGTGGCATTTAGGCCACCAGATAAAGGGCACGGTACATATCCTGTAAATGACACCACAAAAATGGATTTGGAAGACGACTGTTACATAGTTGAAAGCTCCACAGCCAAAACCGCTGACATGATCTACCAGATAACTTCGTCCTTCCCTGTTATTAAAACATGACAGACCTCGAAAAGACTGTCCCACTTTGCGAATCACATTTTATTGACTCGCGGGCAGTGGACCAAGTGTGTAAAGACGGTGGTCTTCTTGATTAACAGCATCTAGTTGTTTTAGTTCATCCCTCATTGCAACATGAATACAATGCTTCCCAGCTTCCTGGACCGATTTCTCACCAGTTTACACAGTCGGCTGGGTAGTGACATCAATGAGTTCATTTTAATTATGCAGGTCATTTACTTTGGTTGCAGTAATCATTCCTCAAATGCCCGAATTTGGTGTCTCTACCCTTTCCTCTGACTAGTACAAGTAAATGATGTTCAGTATCAAAACATATTTGCATGGGTTTTGGTTACACTGGCACTGCGCAGCCACATATTGTATGATAGGTGGTGTTTTTTTTCTTTTATTTATTTATTTTTTTCTTTTATTTTGCTTTTTGTAGTATGTTCCGAATTTGTTGTTGACCGCAATGCCTTGTGTTCCTACCGGCTCCAGCTTTGTCACACTTTTACATACAGTAGGGCTGAACAATGCAATTTAAAAAAAAAGAAAGAAAGAAAGAAAGAAAGAAAAAGCATTGCAAGTAATTTTACAGATACTGCAATTGTGATATGATTCATGATTTTAGTAGGAATGATCATTTTTGCATTCTAATTTTCATTTTCACTAAAAAGCTGTTTAAAAAAGATGATGGTGTGATTTTTGCTGGGTTCTGTACCAAACAAACACGTTTCCTCACATCTGGAAAACACAACATGTAGGCCTGGGCATCTCTGTAGCACCATACTACTTTATTTACATTTACTTTATTTGTCCCATGAAACCTTTTATCAGAAAAAAAAATGCAGCTCCTGCAGTTTGGATAGTGCACTTGGCCATATTTACATTTCGATGATATTGTGATCGATTGTTCAGCCTAAGAATACAGTGTACATAAAATTAAAGTATATTTTGAAACATGGTGTGTGAGATCATGTGATAATGCAGCGGATTTAATGCAGTGTGTATTACCTATTTAATGTGGACAGGCTAAATTCAGTATGTTAGATATCAATTTGGGGTTTTAGTAATTTTTTATGAATATGTATACAATGTATACTGTAGAATATAGTGAGATCAGGAGGGGGAGGACTGTAAAAATGTAAATCTCAAATCTCCAGCAGAGGGCCCACGACGGGACGCTATTATGTGTCCACTAATGATGAGGTAAGACGTGAATGGAGAGCCACAGATGCAGCTTTCAAGTGCTGCTCGTAAACTTCAAATAAACACCACTTTGCCATTCAAATATCCGTGATCCGTTTCAACACATGGGCCAATATCAACAAAATTAACCCTGTCAGGAAAACACACAGGGAGCTGGTGTTTTGTTTTTGAGGCAAAGTGGCGCAAAGTTACATGGAAACACCGCGTGTCAGGTGTGTGATTGAGTTTATGAGCAAAAAAAGATTGAGTGTGTGTAACTTTTCCCCATCAACTGTTGACACACCGTGTGTCGACTAAACGTGACATCTCGTTCACTGGAGTATCAGAGCTGATTCCCAGCGCTCCCAGTCGGAGTCGCCAGTTTGCTGGTTTGTTTATGCACATTTAAGTCATAATTGCGGCACTTCCGACAGTATGTGAAGTATGCAAGCTATGCGCGCGACGTGATTGACGCTCTCTCGGTTTGGCTTTGTGCATGGAGCTCGCCCACAGCTACCAAGTGTTTTGGAAATGGAAAAAAAAGGAGCCACTTTCTCTGTTCCAGTTAAACGAGTAGACTAATGCACGTTCGTGGAGGGAGAAAAAACAAAGAAACGTACAAGACGGCGCATGTGTTAGCGCCGAGCTGCTCGCTGCTAACGCTAGCTAACGTGAGTTGAACAGCGGTCAGTGTATGGCTACGCAGGGAGGACCACTCTCCTCTACGGGCGAACAATTTGCGTTTACCAGCAGCCGTCTGAACCGGTGAGTGATGTCGAGGAGGTGTCAATGAGCTGTCTGCATGAGACGAGTCAAACGAGTTGATTTTGCAGCGGCTCCGTGTGGCCTGCGCTACGCTCAGCAGCGGAGCCGACGACCCGGCCTGCTAAAAAGGCAACCCGCCTGCATGCCTTGTTAGTGACCGTCCTGGCAGCAGTGAGTGGTGCATGCTCGTTTGCAGGCTGTCGAGGAGGACAAGCCGTGTTGTCAGTGATCAGGGTTAGTTGGCTGTGAATCGGGCACTTAAAATCAACCAAACATGCGGGTTTGCGTCCGGCTGAGCAATGCCAGGTCCCATCCCCAAACGCCTTTTACCTCTGCGGATCAAAATGACTTCACCAGTTGAAGTGAAGCTGCAGGGGAGATGGGAAACACTTCTAAACCCTCCTTTTATCTTGGGTGTCAGTTTGACCCCATTCAACCTTTAATATCTGAATACATGCTTAACATCACTAATAGGGACAAGTGGGTAAACATCAAATAAACCTGATGATATGTTTTCAGTGTCCTGTACACATTCTCTATGCATCCCCAGGCTGTTTTAGCTGGGCAAGACATATATGAAATATCAACATTTTGCACACATTTGTTGTAGCTCTTGGATGACACTGAGGTATTATAACATGCCATTTATAGTAGTCAAAAAACTGCTTTAAGGCCATAACCCAACATAAACACACCTGTGGTAGTGCCAGAATCACTGACAGTTCATATGGCATTTGGGAGAGATGTATAAGGGGGGTGGAGGGTGTGTTTTATTTAAAGGGGTACTCTACAGGACACAGTAAGTACCTGACACATAAACTTGAGTAGCCACTTTTATTATAATCATTTTATGGAGGTTTAAATTTCTGGTGTCAGATTGACCTCAACTGATTGGAAAAAAAAGAGTAACTTTGAAGGTAACAGGAGGGTTAAACAAACCAGAGTAACTTATCTGCTGAAGCTGTCACATCAGCCGATCCACCTGGAATCTCAGTGACGCCATATTTTGAGGCTTTGTCAGTAAAACCATGCACGGATAACTCCATGTATTCAGCATGTGATTGACTGTGGCATTGTGGTCGCTTACTCGCTTACAACAGGGCTCTTGCTGGAGTTTTCCCAAATTGCATCATGAGTCACTGTAAACACATGAGGACGTTAAGCATCCTCATGTCAAATTATTTCACTTAAGTCTGGTTTTATTCAGGCAGTACTCATGATATGTAACCTGACGATGTATTCACTTTATTAAATCTACATTATTATTTTTTGTAATCTAAGACTCCGTTATATAAGTCAGATGTTAATTAAGTTTTAATTGTGTAAAATGTTCATATTGACTGTAAAAAAAAAAATAAAATTGGCAGAAGGGGTTTTGATCTTTGCCCCACAATAGGTGGGATTAATGATCGGTATAAAAGCATTGTTGCTCCATGGACCAGCTTGATTTATTGTACTCTAAGGTGATATAATAAACCACTCTGCTGGATCAGAGTTTGAGCTCATTCTGAGTTATTCTGCATAGATGTTGAAGAAGTAAAAGTGTGGAGGACCATCACTCATCTGGCCCAAGTGGTGGGTTTCAACCACACAACTCAGTTTGTTATGGAGGAAGCAACGGGGTGCCTTGCTTACATATGAACAGTAGTGGTACAGACAGGCCCTTGTAAATTAATAGGGTCAGTGACCAAAGCATGTGCTGTATTCAGCAACTTAAACACAGTGTTCCTCTGTTGTATGAGTGTGTCTTTGATTTTTCAGGTCAAGCTTAATTTCACTGTAAGCCAGTATGACTGTAATAGGCGTTGTGATCAGATACATGTCTTGCTTTAGCAGCACAAATCTGTGGTTTTTTTATAAGTTGCAACCTCCTTGTTACTGTTTAATCCACAGAGTCTTGACATGGGGAGTAAATTGTCCTTCAGCAGAGGAAGCAGTGACCAAAATTCAGTCTCTGAGTTAACTTCTGTGACATGCCGTCCTCTCATTCCCTTTCATGGTTCTACGGACAGTGAACAGGTAGCTAGCTAGACAGACAATCACCCCAAAAGTTATGCTGCATTCCATAGTAGGCCACAGTCACACTCACAGTTTACAGATTTAGCCGTGAACAGTGTAAAATAACCCATAATGATAATAACATGCAAAGCCATGACACTGACAAATACCTTCTGAGCTTTTGCTGTTGTTAATGTTTTATTGGTTTGGTTTGTGTACCGTTTTTAGAAACTCATGTATGATTCTTTTCACAGATAGCTGAGGAAAAGGTATGCAGAGAGGAAGACAGAAGTCATCAGCCGCACTCTAGATCGGGAGACGGTCAAGGGATGAAGGACACAGAAGTGAATGAACCCACATGTGAATCTCAGTCATCAGAGCATCAGGAATCTGACAGCCTTGGGAATTGTGAAACAGCAGGTGATTTGCAACAGAGTAAGCACATGATGTCGCAGGTAACGGAGGAAGGCACTTTGGAAACTACTCCTCTGTGGACTTCTACAACAGACACTCACAGGCCGTCTGTGGAGGGCCGTAGAAGACGTGGGCGGCCTCCGAAGAAAAAAAAGATGCTGATTGAGGTTAAAATAGAGCAAGATCCTCCTCGTCTGGATACAGTTGAACCGAAGGAGGGTGACAGTAGTGCAACTTATACAGATACCATGGCTCCTGTGCCGTGCCCGTCAAACCATAACAGTGAAGATGTTCCCGACCGTGTAGAAAATTCTGAAATTGTTGATCCACCTCACGATGCAATATCTGATCCCCAGTGTGTCTCTGATTGTAAACAAGAAGATAGCACCACTACGGCACAAAAAAGAAGAAGAGGAAGGCCGAAAAAAAGGTCAATCAATGCACCTAAACAGGCGATGCCTGGTGATGCTCTTTCTGATAAAGACAGTGGACCTGCAAGGAGACTGAGGAGTAGAGGGGATCACCCTTTGACCCCAGATGGAAAGCTTTGTTTAGATGTCAGCTTAGATCTGAAGCAGAATCAGATGACTCCCACTGTGCAAGCGCCAAGTAGAGATAAATCCAGCTGTCACGGTATTAAAAGACGCAGGACGAAGGCAGTTGATCAGCAAATTCCTGCTAAAGTGTCCAGACTTGCTGTCAGTCAGGAGGCTTCGTCAGTGCTCAGCAGTGACACAGGCTGTGCAGAGAGAGAAGTGACAGAGAAGCAGGGCAGTGTGAATGCTTACAAACAGAAGGCTGGTGTTGATGAAAAGGAAGGACAGCTTTGCCCCCAATCCAGAGCAGGGCTGCAGCAGGACACAAAACTAAGAGAGGGAGCATTGCCACAAAGGAGATTACGTTCCAAGGTGATAGCTGGGTCTGTTTCACCTGTTACTCCTTTACAGCACAGTCTTAACTTGGCAAGCCCCAGAGGCAGTGATGAACCCAAAATGGAGCAGTCAGTGGGCATGAATGGCAGTGAGGAGTCCCAGTCACAGTGCACTGCTGACATTACAGAGCCCTGTTGCTCTGAAGTCAGAGCTTCTCGTGGACTCGGACAACCACCTAAAACTGTTGGGGCTCCCACTAATATTAAGGCGGAGGATGTAGAGATAGAGCTGGATCAGTTCAATTCCATGTCAGAGTCAAATAGTCGTACCTCTCTAGAGTACAATGCCAACACTACAGTGAAGTCTGAGTACCCAAACAATCGTCGTAACACCACGTTTGGGCACAGAAGACGCAGGAGAAGAAGGAATGCTTTACTACAGAAAGAGCACCTTACAGAGGCTAACGAGGATCAGGAAGCCAGTGCTGATGCTCAAGAAAGAGCTGAATGTAATGACTCAGATAATGAGGGTAACACAAATGGCAGCCCTACTAAACGAAGGGGAAAATCTCTGTTGAAATGTAAAGACTGCGGTCGCACATTTAAATTTTTGTCTCAATACATAATCCATCAGCGCATTCACACAGGCGAAAGACCCTTCAAGTGCCAGGAATGTGGCAAAGGTTTTACCAAGAATTCCAACTTAAATCTTCACCTCAAGACACACAGAAGGAGCAATGCATATCAAAAATGCCCATATTGCAAGATCAAATTCTCTTGCTCGGAGTATTCTTCTCATATGAAGATGCACTCAGATAACACGGACCAAGACTCTGAGAAGGAGGAGTGTGAAAATCAGAGCAAAGGTGACGACCACGGCAGCAGTGAACCTGTTCACACATCATTTTCCTCCGTAAAGAAACGAGGGAAACAAGTGTGCCAGTATTGTGGGAAAACATTCCCTTTTCGGTCCGCACTTATTAGGCACGTGCGTGTACACACCGGCGAGAAGCCATACAAGTGTGATATATGTGGGAAAGCCTTTGGTCAGGCGTATTTTCTCCGTGTTCATGAGTTGACGCACTGGTCTGTGAAGCGTTACAACTGCACACGCTGTGAAAAATCATTCACTCATTATAGTAATGCAAAAAATCATGCATGCAGGTATTTTAAGGACAGCGAAGATACTGAGCCTCACCAGCAAGTTAGGCCATCGCTATCTTATACGTGCCACATCTGCAAAAATACTTTTTTCCACCTGCAGGAGTTCAACAGCCACATGAAAGCTCACACTGGTGCAAAACTTTACCGTTGCTTATTATGTGACAAGCTCTTTGGAGTGCTATCAGAATTCAATGCACATCGCAGTTACTGCAGCCGAGCCAAAGGAGAAAGGGATGAGCTTGGTTGTGTGATAAGGAATAAACCGACCGTTGCGTCATTAGAGTACACAGCACCGCAAAATTCACATAGAAATTCATCTGGATACGGTTCAGTCCCCCCTGGCACAGCTGTGAATTGTGAAATAATAAAAAGGAGCAGTGACACATCTTTACAGTCACAATCCCAGCGCAATCACACCTCTTTACCGTCTACACAGATCCACCGCAAAAAACGCATCACCAACTTGAAGAAGCCTTTCCAGACGACCATCACGCCATCTCAGAATCTTTCCTATCTCGTGTCAAAGTTGAACAAACTAGATAACCGATCCGACCCCAGGAAATACTTGTGCCCAAACTGTGGACGACTATTCAGACACATGGGAAGACTCCGAGCACACATGCTCACTCACGCCCGAGGGCAGAGTTACACCTGTGGCTGCTGTGGCAAGACCCTCGAAAACTGGAAAAAGCTGTGGCATCACCAGAGAATCCATAGACAGAGGCGAGGCCGTTTCACGTGTCCTCAGTGTGGTCGAGGTTTTCGTTTTGTGGAGCCCTACAAGAGGCACATGACTGAGCACCCGGAGTTCCGGTGGATTCAGGAGAAGCCCAAGAAAGTGGCCCTGCCTTATCAGTGTGAGCAGTGCAGCACCAGCTTTAAGACACTAGATTTGCTCTTCAGTCACCAGCTTTGCCATTCCTCAGCACCCGACATGCACAAGGACTTGGATTACGATTTATCAATAGATGATCACAGTGCACATTCAAACAGGAAAATGTTCAGCTCTCCCGCAAACAATCATGTAATGACATTCCAACCTGAACCTCAGCATAACAACTTTTCTTCATCTCTGCAAATGGAGAGTCCTCATGAAAGTCCATTGTGGAAATATCCACTCCCAGCTCCTCCAGAGCAACCGACATGCGTGATTTCCTTCGCCCAAAATCAGAGTCCCGACGCATATAAAGCTAACCAGCGGCCCAGGAGCACACATCTGTACCAAGATGGAGGAACCAGCCATGGAAAACTAGAAGACAAAGAGACTGCAACTTTGAAAACTGCAAAAAGATTTGTGGCCTGTGACAGCACCAGATCAAACGAGAGCGAGGGCTCTTCTGAGGGCGTGAAGTGCGCTGTGTGCGCGAAATCATACTCCACCATTTCAGACCTTTATCAGCATTATTTGCAGCACGCTAGAGGACAGTTGTAATGAGCTGTATGGAGAGTGACTGCGCATCTGTAAATCTTTTTCTCACGACCTTATTGTTTATGACAAGGTTCCTACAGTCATGGAAAACAAACAACAAGAAAGTCATGTAATGTGAAAGTTTTTCTCATGCTTGGAAGAGTTATGGAAACTCGAAAGATTTGGAAATGTCCTTCAAATTTGTCCCAAGTAATTTGTTTAACCATGGGTTTTTCTGATTTTGATCTGATTACTTAAGAACACAATGACCTAAATAACAAATTTGCTAAATGATATACGCTAAATTTCCAAAATATCAAGGGTCTTTACTTTTGACATGAAAATACATTGACATCAATCCAGGTAATGGGCATTGATTCTTATTGAGTTTCTTTAATAAATCTATACCCATCACAAAGGAGCAGATGTGGATGTAGAGACAACTTGGAGGATTTTTTTTTATTTTTTTAAAGCTTTCAGGCATGTGATGTCGATGATGCAACTTGATATCAGGAAGATTTGTATATTTTGACCGTTCAATGTATTTGTGCCTAACTATAACAACCAACAAACAAACCTGGGCCATTTAAAGTTGCCATTTAACATAAAAAATAACTATTTGAACATAGATGCCAACAATTACTTGTTAAGAAAAAGGCTGTTTGATTAGCAAAAATTTCTAGAAATCATTTTATTCTGATATGACCACTGAAACATTTTGATTCTTCACTAAGCCTTTGTTGTTGCCTTACGTTTTGTGGGGATCTTTATTTTATAGCATTTATTTTATATAATTTTTCTCCCCCCAAAATTAGGAACCATGTAAGTAAAGTTGTAGATGTATATTTTTACAATCTTCAAAAACTGTCACCATGTCTCTTAATACATCCGTTCACCTGGATGAATTTAATATCACAGTGCTTTTTGTCAAACCTACGTGCTCAAAATGTCGCACAAGAAGTGCTACACTGCCCCAAAAGTTACACTGAAATTAAATTCTGATTTGTTTTGTGGTCTGATCTACAGCAGGGACTGGTTTTGTCAGCTTTTTGCATTTTTAAAGTGAAGATATCAAACCATGTTGATTTCTGGCATGTTGGATTTTGTCAAGGTCATGATTTGTTTAAGGATTTGTTCACGCTTTTGACTGAACTGACATGCAGTTAGTGGAAACAAACATTCCTCATGTGCAGTATCTAATTACATCCATTTTGTTGTTGACTGCTTTTTAAATGTCTACATTTTCCTGCTTTGTTCAGGCTTGATCGAATCCAAACTTCAAGGGAAAAAAAAAAGATTGAATCACATTATTTGAGAAGATGTTTTCTTGATGGATGCCCTGTTGTATGTATTTTTATGCTCAATTGGTCGGTCTTTGACTACAATAAAGGTCACTTTTCTATCACATTTTTTGCTCTTATGTTGTGTATAGATTTATATGTAGTGAAATTCTTTATTACCATTGCGTTATTTTATCCATAAAATGTTAACAGCTGCAACTGAGAAATGTTTCTGGTGACAAAGATGAAGGTTCATGAAGCTATTGCTTTAGATATTGCTGTATTCTGTGTACCAAATACCTTAGCTGCCACAACAAAATGCCAAGATACCACTAGATGGAGCTATTTGCCACCTGTAGATGGGATGAAATAATTTACAAAATAAAGGTGTCAGCCTCTGTCCTGACACATATTTAAACTAGAACTAGTTTTTGTATGTTTAGGCTAAAGGTTTATTTTATTTCCTGTATGTTTCCTTTCTTCAGTATCAACTTAGGAGATGGTGCAGTTTAATATTTCAGTGGCCTAAAGTAATTTGAGTACGGTGTGCAGTATCATGACAAGCAGACAAAGACATAAGTTGGCTTTGAAAGATGTTATTTGTTTTATTGCCAACAGATGTCCAGGTTTCTCATCTTGGATCAAAAGTTAGTTTAGTTGGAGGACATGGTGCTGCGGATCCAGGAGTTGTAGTTGCAGACCTTGGCGTAGACACCAGGCTTGTTCCTCTGAGCGCAGCCGTAACCCCAGGACACCACACCCTGGAGCTCACCGTTGCACACCACGGGGCCACCGGAGTCACCCTGACAGGAGACGCAGAGAAATTAAAGAAGGTGAGACACACAGCGCAACAAAATGGGCATCTTGAAGTTGTGCTCTCCCCTTAAAAGTATCCTGATGATGATGGCTTTTATTCGTACCTGGCAAGAGTCCTTTCCTCCCTCAAGGAATCCAGCGCAGAACATGTTGGAGGTGATCTGTCCGGGGTAGGAGCTCCTGCAGCTGCTGTCGCTCAGGATGGGGGCATCCAGGCACCTCAGGCGATCGGGGTAGTTGCCTGAAGAGGAAGGCAAGAATATAACAGGAACATTGCCAACAATTTCTTTTTTTCTGTCTTTCCCCCCCCCAGTATAATGTTATTTTTGCTTTTTATCAGATTTAACAACAGTCCAGAACAGTATTACATGTAAATTGCCTTTACACATGATACTGATTTATACAAAAGGACTAATTCTGCAGCAGACTACACGTGCACAAATGCAAATGCCTGTTACAATTTGGCAAATAAGAACAGTAAATTGTTAAGAGAATAAATAAGCATTTCCTCGCTCACAGCTGCAAACAAAATAATCTCATCGAGGCTATGACAAGATTCATCCAAATAAGAGTAAAAATAAAGAATACAGAGAAAACACCATGGAGCCTATGTCTTCATGTTGGCAGCATCATTGCTGTTAAGGAACCCCAGAGTAAATATGTTTGTTAGATTAGGGCCAGTGTACCGAAAGTATAGATAACAGACCTTGCAATACAGGCATGCATTGCATAATTTTATGCCAGTTTTTATTTTTTGCCGGCTTTTCATTAATCCAAGACGACAAAATGTTTGCCCTTGCAGCATATGTTAGTGAATTAAACAGTAATTTGTGTAACTTAGTCACACACTTTCTATCATGAAGGCCAAGAATAGGGCAAATTTGGTCTGGATCATACATGACCATACACAATAAATATAATATGCAACCTTGTTTTTCATACTTTAGGCAGAGAGGAGACAAACTAGCCTGCATTTTATGACAGTCAAGGTGAAATTTGTAATTGCCAGCAATTTCTAACACTTTGTGACTGTTGTGGTGAACTTACTGCCAGAGCCGCTCATGTTGCCCCATCCAGAGATGAGACAGCGAGTGCCGGAGCCGGCACAGCGGGAGGGCAGGGACACGGTGCGGACGTAGCTGTTGAGGGTGGCGGGCTTGCTCAGCTTGATGAGCATGATGTCGTTGTCCAGGTTGCGGCTGCTGTAGCGGGGGTGCCTGATGACCTTGGCAGAGTTGATGAACTGCTCAGTGCCCTCGTTGACAGCAATGTTGTGCTCACCAAGACGCACCTGAACGCGGCTGTGGACAATCAGGTATCAGCTGTTTTCTGTCTTCACTATTGTTGGATATAAAGAGTAGGGCTTTGATGTGATTGCTTTATGTCTCAGTGTCGGTGCATGTTCACTTACGACTTGTAGCAGTGAGCGGCAGACACCACCCAGGTGCTGGAGATCAGGGAACCTCCACAGAAGTGGTAGCCAGAGTTCAGAGAGACCTGGTAGGGCACAGAGTTCTTCCTGCACTCATACCCTCCCACAATCTTGTCCTCCTCATCTTCGATGGGGGCAGCAACTACAACACAAGCAGAAGGTCTTACGGTTGTGCACTTTTCCACCCTGCAACAACACTGAACACTGAAAGTAACAAGCCTTTCTCCAAACATTTGTCTGTGAATATAACAATACAAGAGCTCAGCCTACATGCCACAGCGAACAGGGCCAGAAGAATGAAGTACTTCATGATTGCGTCGTGCAACTCCCAGGTCCACCACACAAGACTGAGGTAACCGCAGTGGGTCTTATTTATATCGAACCTGATGGCTCTTTATCTGACGTTCCCAAGGATTTGTACTTTTTTGTGTAGGCTACTGTAAATACTGATTAAACATTATCTCCCCTGGGAAACGGCAGCATGCTCCAAGAGAGCAACACGTGGATGCACACGGCCCACATGCATCATGAGAATATCACATTCATACTCATTTGTCAGCTGAATCTGTATATTCTGTATATTTCATATCATACTATCTGTATATTCTCTATATTTCATATTTCATATTTATTATTACCACTGGTATATCACACTTTTTCACATCTCGCTTTCTTTGGTTAGTTTTGTAGGTTAGTTGTTAGATGTGGTGATTCCAGGGGACGGAATCAAGTCTGACAGTTCCTGAATCCCAGTACCGGGCGTCGGGTTCTGCCACTTGGTTTCTTGGTTTCATGGTTTCATGCTACTCTGTGCCATACCATCTGTATATTTCATATTTATTACCATCTGTATATCTCACATTTCATATTTATTATTACCATTGGTGTATCTCACATTTTTCACATCTCATTTTCTTAGGTTAGATTATTGT
>OMLB01050428.1:0-14319 GCA_900302555.1 Myripristis jacobus
TATCTGGTAAGATTGTAGTAGCTTTTGGAAGTAACATACATGCTTTGCAGATGTGGAGAGGTTCCTCACAGCAAGCAAGAACAACATGAAGGTCCAGAAATTTGGAATCACCGCTCGGCTGCTGGAGGAAGCAAAGAGCGTCCGAGTTGAGAACCTCGCTCCCACTGTGATTAGAGGTAAATTATGCGTAGAGAATATGTGGTGCAGGAAAGTGACAGTTTGTAGCTGGAGGTAAAGAACAACTTGAGGTATTTATTGTACTCATGAGCCAGACCATTTAGCAACAGCAAACAACAGCAAAATATGGAAGTCAGAGCCAGTAGAAGGCTTAACAGTGCACAGTATTTTATGGGGTGATGGTACAGGACAACAGAATGTAACATACAGTCAAAGGCACAGTGTACTGTCATGTTGACACCATAGAAAGACAGCTGATCCAATGTCTCATCATCTGTTGGGGTATTAGATTAGATTTATTTAAGCCAGCATGAGGTTTTTGGCCAGTCGACAGAAGTTGACTGGAGGCTTCATAAAAATTAACTCACCAAGTACAAGTACATGTAGGTAGCTGTGGGTTTCTAAATACAACAAAAAACATGTGATGTCAACTCAACTCAACTCAAACTCAATGTGGTGATGTGATTTGAGAATTTTTCATAACCTGAGATATCTCCTGTCTGGAGTCACAAATTGTTTGAGTGGGTCAGCACAAGCGGTATACATTGCAAGACGCCCATCAATGTTGGCAAGCCCAAAAATGGCAATTATCAGTTATATTCACACTAATACAGCCAAATACACTCATGAAAAGCAAGAATTCTCTGCTGTAGTTTGTTTATGGTTGATTGTGAATTGTAGATACAAATTATCTTGGATGTGGACGATCTCAGTACAAAATGGAAAGAAAACTTTGAAAGTGAAGCAACAAAATCGTTTCTAGCATGGCTAAAAATATTTGCCACATTGATTCTAATGAGGTTTAAAATTTGGGAACTTGACTGTTGCATTCCTGGTAAGTTGCCCTAACCACGTCTGAATTATTTGCAGAGATGCTGGAACTCTATTTTGAGAAGAGCTGGACTCTGCCAGTCAAAATCAACATGATACCAGAGGAACAGGCTGCCATTGTCACTTTTGATGACCCTAAAGGTAAACTGAATTTAATTTGAATTAACTGAGTTAAATACCAATCAAATAACTGGGCATTTCTCACTAATTTGGCAAGTGCTGTTTTGCTACAAAAAATGCTGCTTGCCTAATCACACTCTTATGTGCCCTTTATTGCTGCAGTTGTGGGAAGTATTACTAAGAAAAGAGACCATGTCCTCCGCACGTTCCCTGTCCGGATGTATCTGTACTACGAGTCCCTGGGATCTGCCCTGTATGGCAAAGAAAGACCAACATGGAAAATGCCTGAGCCTTTCACAGAGAGTGTTCACCATGCTGTTCGGAAATTCCTCCTGATGAAGAAACAGTTCAAAACCATCAACGATCATATGAGTCCCTATTTCTGTAGTGTGGACATGGAGAAACCAGAGGTGAAACTCAGCCCTCTCCCTGACTTATTGAGGCAGAAAGGTCTTACTGCCAAACATGTGGATACATGGATGGACAATGCCCAAAAGGCCTTCCGTCTATTCTTGAATCAGTATACAGCCTTTGAGTGTTTGATCAGTGCATCTGCATGGAAACTGGCAGAGAAAGATATCCGTTCGGTGGTGAGAGAAGATGCTGTTCTGGTGATGGATGCATCCAGGGGGGCTTTGACTGTGGCAGGCCTGGACAGTGACATGAAACGCATCAGGGCTCCAGTGGAAAGTATTGTTCTGAAAGCCATGAGTCAAATTGAACGGCAGAGCAATGGTATATCTGAAATGATGGATCTGACCCCTGCTATGTACTATATCCTGAATCAGGAAGGGCTGCAAAAGGCAGCACAGGATATTTCCCCTGAGTTGCTTCTCTCCTACCAAGAAGACACCAAGACATTAACCATTTCTGGACTTGCTGCTGAGGTTTATAAGACCAAGTCTTGGATCTTGGAAAAGAAAATGAAAATGTCCAAGAAACCACTCCACATGGACACATGTGTTCTAGACTTCCTCAAGTCAGTGGACCCCACAGAGATGTCCCAGGACCTGTTCATATCCCAGGGCATAGGCGCTGTCTACAGCATTGAGAATAGAGGGGTTTTCCTGACAGGAATTTCTGATAGTGTCCTTGATGACGCTGAGAAGAAGGTGAAGATGGTTTTGTCCATGCAGACTCTGGATGTGAAAGACCAAAAAGTGCTGCAATTGCCCAAGTTGATGGAACTAAATCAGCAACTTGCAGAAACGTACAACTCTTCAAAGAAGAAAACGATGACTATCCAGATCCAACCAGGCAGAAGTAACCAAATAACAGTGGCTGGCTTCCTTAATCCAGTGAAAGAGGTCAGCGGCACTCTGAAGAAATTTATCATGGAATACTCACATGTTCAAGAAAGTATTCGTGTCCAGTCCTGTGCTGTTGTTCAGTTTATTCAAGAAAGAAAATCAGAAGCCTGGAAAAGTATTGCCAAAGATGATGAGGTGACAGTGCATTTAGATCCCAAGAGACCAAGAATCAAAATATCTGGGGCTCGTCTTCACGTCCAGAAAGCCAATACCTCCTTTAAGGAACTGGCTGCTGCTCTCTTCACTGACAACTTCACAGTTGACAAACCTGGGGCAAAAAAGTATTTCCTGTCTCAGGGAGGCATGTTTCTGTCTACAGTGATGAAAGATCTTGGCTGTGTTGTGGTGCTGCGTCCAGATAATGAAGATGAAGAGGAGGAAGATCTCTATGAAGATATTGATGAAGAATATGGCCTTGGAACAACAAGCTACTGCAGAGTCCGGACAGCCTGTGGACTTCTCGTCTCAGTCAGCAAGGGGGATATCTGTAGCCTTCATGTGGATGCTGTGGTCAATGCAGCCAATGAGGAGTTGAAGCACATCGGCGGTGTGGCCTTGGCTCTGCTCAAGGCTGCAGGACCACAACTGCAGAAACTCAGCGATGACTACATCTCCAAAAATGGGCATCTACAACCAGGTGATGCCATTATAACAGATTCATGCAACCTGCCTTGCAAGTATGTAGTTCATGCAGTCGGCCCTCGGTTCTCTGATTTTAACAAGAAGAACGCTGTGTTACGTCTGAAGCAGGCTGTTAAAGAAAGTTTGAGACAGGCAGCAGCAGCCAGCTGCTCCAGTGTTGCTCTGCCAGCTATCAGCTCTGGTGTGTTTGGCTTTCCTCTTGATCTCTGTACTGAGACGATAGCCGAGGCAGTGCGGGAGTTCTGTGACAGTCCAAGAGGTCCGGGCTCACTCACCGAGATTCACCTGGTGGATTACAACAATAATACAGTGAGATCCCTGGCCAATGCCATTAAGAAAGAGTTCAGTGACCTCAAACCAGAGATGACAATACCACAGCAGGTGGAAAGTGGAAGAGGCAGTGGGTCGTCAAGGTAAAGTCTCAGTAAAACAAATAATTTTAATCACCTTTTGATCCATAATATGTAATAATTTGCATGTTTAACTGTGAAAATGATAACACAGGACAACCAGTCAATCCACTGTTACTGCAATGGTTGCTGAGATTTTAAGCTCTGAAAGTGGCCTAACTGTTTGGCCCCTTTGATTTGTTTTGTGGAAAACTCCCTGTCCCGCTCTGCAGCAAACAAACACACATAGCCAGGCTGATGTCTAGCCTGCAGCCTAATTTCTCAGAGGTCACCTGTCAGTCAACCAGTGTGGTGTCATCTTTGGATTTTCTATTGATTGAGTTTAAGTTTCTGTATGTGCTGCTGTTTTCTTTGTCTGTTCAGCCATTCTGGCTATCATGTTCATTTTTGATTTACTCTGGAAATCTAAAACACACCACTGTCAAATGAAAATGTCAAAGATTATGCCAAAATCATCTAGTGACTCTCCTTCAGGCCTCAGTCTTCTCCATGTTTTTATGACACTGCTTGATTCATCCTCATTTTTCTCCTCCTAGTGCAAACTGGGAGAGAGGACAGGGGGCCCAAGGATATCAGAGTGGGGACCCCAGACGAGGAAGAGGAAGAGGAGGACCTGTTGGGAGAGGAGGTGGACACCAGGGACCCCCCAGGTCTGATTGGGCAGAGGCATCTCCGATGAAAACGGGGTATTTATTTTATGAGTTAATTTGTAAGGGACCATGTACGGTATTTAAATCTATGTTGCTTTAGGCTAACTCTGTCCTACATTTGTACTGTATGCAAACAACCACATGGTTTGTGGCTCAAACTGCATGGGATTAGCAGAAGGTGGGCATGTCTGCAAAGGGAAAAGCCATGGCTGCCCAGAGAACCAATTTTCATTCAGAGAGCTGGAGGTCAGAGGTCAAGGCACCCCGCTTGAAATTACCATGCCAGTTTTTTCCCTCACAAAATTTAGCTGAACTTTGGAGCAACATTCAGCCTCCATGACATGACATCATTCGATTCCTACGGTCGTCTAGTTTCACATGATGCAGCATCTTTTGGTGTTTATTTAAGACATTGTGGGTACAAGTTTTGATCATTTTCCTGTTTTTTTTGTTTGTTTGTTTTTTCATTTTCACAATTCCAAATTGTATGCGTGTATTTTTTCACAAATTTTTGCTAATTTTCAAGTGATATTTTATTGAATTTCTGATTTTTTATTGAATCAAATGAATGTGCTCAGGTTTAAAGTATGGAGTGGCCTGTTCTTAATGGAATGGCCCAATCTCTTTATTTATCTGTCTTTGTCTTCTTCTTCTTCTTCTTCTTCTTCTTCTTCATCTTCCTCTCCTCCTTCTCCTCCTCCTCCTTAGCCAGCAGGGTCAGGGTCTAGGCCAACTTAAAACTGAAGCCAGATCAAATTCTATTCAAGAGCAAGGCCACCTGCATTTCCCACTGTAAAATAATGATCAAAGAGTTTCTTTAGGAGCCAGGTCAAAGATGTAAAAGTGCTATACAATTTCAAACTCAACAAGGATTTTTTTTGATGGTACAAAATGTTGAAGGGATTCTGACCTCCTACTTCATATCCAGTGGTGGGACTTTGCCATGAGCAACACTGTCACTGGCACCAAGCTGACAGTTTGTACTTCCACTGACACTGAACTTCCCCAAAGTGATGACATCACTAATGACTCAGTCTCTGATTGGTTCCAGATACGAGAGGGTGGATCATGACAGAATCACCACTACCACACCAGAGGGTCTCAGGATAATTCTTAAGAAGGGAAATATCCAAGACCAGTTTGTGAGTTCAAACCCTCTTTTACCCCTGTGATATTTTAAGTTTACATAAATAACTGTTTAGGGTTTTTAATAAAGTGCTGTTTGTTTTTGTTTTTGTTTTTTTTAAATAATATACATCATGGTCCTGTGTAAGTGCACAGCATGGCACTGGCTCAGCCTACGTTACGGCTCAGTTCTCAGTGTTCTCATGCAATTTGAAGGTGCTTTGGATAAATGCAGTTTGTCCACCTGATGGTGCATGTGATCCTTTGTGTAAAGTTCATGGACAGCTCTGTATATAACTAACTCTAGGCTTCCATGCATTCTGTCTTTTCTCATCATTATCTCACAAGCCCATGGCTTCCGGTTTCCAGAACAGGCTTGGGCAGTATTATCCAGTCAAGTCAGAATTTTAATAGTGGTTTAATGTAGATGTTTTGGAGTCCAAATGACACTCCAGGCTGCTGACTGACCTCAAGAGGTAACTGGACCATTACAGTTTTTGAGACCATCCCTGACTGTAGTTTTTAGATTTTTTTTTCTACAGACTGAGAGAGGTTTATCTGTTTTCATCAGCACTATATTGGCTTGATTTCCATGTTCTGTGCACAGCTACTGAATAGATTTGATCCTTCATCAAGCATTAGAACATCAGGAAGGACGTCAGCATCAGGACGTCCAGCATCCCTGCCAGGCTGCTGTTCTCTAATCAGTAAAATGCACTTGGCATCTTGGCACGTGGCATCTTGTGTAGGCTGATCACTTGAAACCATAACACTGCATGTAATGTCTTGACTCTGTTGTGTGTACCTTGATGACCACTGCCTTGCTCAAGGACATCTCAGCAGTGCCTATACCGGGCGGGATGAAAGCTTCAGCTCTCATCCAGTAGGTGAAGGGTGGGCTCTTTAACTGAAGTGTCTCTAACAGCGTAGGAACAGTGAACTGTCTCTGTATGTGGATGTCTCAAACTCACCGTATGGCCCTTTGACCCCCAGACCGATGTCATCGTCAACACCATTGCGGAGAACCTGAACCTGAACCAAGGGGCTGTTTCCAAGGCGATCCTGGCAGCGGCGGGGTCAGGACTCCAGTCGGCGGTCAGGCAGGAAGCTCAGGCAGCCATGTTGCAGCACGGCGATGTTGTTGTCACCGACGGCTTCAACCTGAAGAGTCAGAAGGTCTTTCATGCAGTTTGCCCTTTCTGGGACAACGGAGCTGGCCAGGCGAAGGAGGTGAGTGATTTCATTATTAAACTGGAAATGGTTTTAACATGGAGTAAATCACAGGTGGCTGTCCTGGACCCTCAAGTTAAATTTTAATAAGCCATTTCTGGTGACTCAAATTACACTGAAATTATCCCACATTTTGCTGAGGACCCACTGGAAGCTCCTCAACACCCCACTTAGAGATGACACTTGTGTCCAGAGACTGAAACTTAGCTATTATAATCAAACCACAGACCCACATTGTCCTTTTTTCCCCAAAACTTAAGTAATGTATATCAATTGGTACTGTATGTCATGCCTGTTCCACATATCGTGAGGTAGTATAAGGAGCCACAGACACAATTTACATCCAGACGCCTTGGGCTTGTCTTCACAGACTGAGACCGGGTCCAGTTTCTGGGTTTGGTGTCCAAACCAAACATCTCCCCACCTGGATTTTTTTGTTTTGTTGTCTGAAGCTGCTGAAATCCATCCCCCTCTGGTTTTAGCCATTTCTTTTTTTTGTGATCAAATTTTATTTTATTTTATTTTAGCCATTTCTTGACTACTTCACAATCTCCTGTGAGACAGTTTCAAAGAGTTTTATTCCAGTAGGTATAAATCAGAGCAGGGATGCAGAGCGAGGAACCTGGATGTGTTTAAAAGACATTTTCACAGCAAGTTAGAAGATTTGAACTAACAGCCTTCCAGGTGCAAGCAGATTTATCTAGGCATGGCTTGGCAGTATGGCCAAAGAGTTTAGCAGGACAAAATGAATGCTGTCATATCAGTCAATACCAGTAATTATCTTGATATACATCAAGTAATCATTAGGTCACATTTAAAGACTGCTCTTTTTTTTTTAACTTTTTTTTTTTTTTACAGATTAAAATCTGAAGAAACCAGAATGCTTTCAATATCATTATGCTAATCTCCATTACAGAGCTGTATCATCTGCATAAAGAAACACTTTATATTCTTCCTGCATGATTGTGTGTGTTACACGGAAATCACAGAATATAGTTGTGTTATAAACGTATTGAACATTTTTCTGTGATTTGAATAAAGTACATGGTGATAATTACTGTTATTTGTAGTTTTATTGCCCAGGCGTTGGTTATCCTCAGTTTCCTCTTTGTCTTCTTTTTACATCAGGAATTAATAACGGTCATCAGATTTTGCCTGACAGAGGCCGAGAAGCTCCGAATGGCATCAGTGTCTTTCCCAGCCATCGGCACAGGCAACCTGAGCTTCCCCAGAGAGCTGGTGTCCAGAGTCCTGCTGGGCGAGATCCAGGCCTTCAGCAGCAGAAGAAATCCCCAACACCTGAGAGAGGTGGCAGTTGTCGTGCACCCCAGCGACAGCCAGACTGTGGACGTGAGTGTCCGCTTTGGTCAAGGCAGAAGATTTTGTTTAGGGGTGCTTGTTTTCCTGCTTTAGTTTGGTTCATTTGGTGAGAGCAACGACAGTCAAGCTTTGGTGACACCAAGCAACGGTGCCTGGATGCTTTAAAATGTGAATGTCAGATCACTTCAAATACAAAAAGAACTGCAGCCTAGCTTGCTATCAGTAGACCATGGGACACAGCTAGAAAATCTGCATCTAAATCAGTTTTCTTGGTGCATGTCTTGAATTTAAACATAATCTTAGCATGGCAACAGCATCAAAGTTATTATAGTTCACTAAAACTAAACTAAAAACTGAAAAAAAAAATTAGTTAATGGAAATAAAACTAGCCTTTTGAAGACAAAATGCTAACTAACTGAAATGATTTTGTGTTTTTACTACACTAACTAAAGGAAAATCAAATTGTGTATAAAAAAGGTGTTTAGTTTTTGTGTTGGTCAATATGACAGGGAGTCACTGCCTTCACAAAGTGAAGACCTAATCTGAAAAACAGCAGCCAGATTAGAGTAAAACAACTAACATGAGAACATGACCATTTCGCAGTGAAGTTGGTCCAGTTATCATCAGTAGAGGCTTTGGTCGTCTACCAGTTGGAGATAATTTCCTTCCTCCTGTTTGTCAGTGTTTTACCAGGGAGTTCAGAGGTCAGGCCCATGGACACATCCAACATGAAGCCAGTGGTTTTGACCAATCACCACGCAGACACCCGCGCCCACAACAGCACCAGCAGCCACAGCAGTCCTCAGGTAAGAAGATGCCTCCACAGGTGCCTTTTTCTCTGCCTGCAGCTCCACATGTGCTGCCTCTGCTGCCACAGAGTTTCATCAAGGCGGCTGAGTTTATCTGGCTCCACGTGTTCAAGTGGTCTGACATTTGATGGGATTAGTGGGATTAAATAAGATCTGCATTTAGAAATTGAGAAAAACAAGAAAGAAGTCATGGGTACTAGACTGTGTGCCTGATGACTCCAGTTGCAAAAGAACTACAGTTTCCGTCCTGCGTTTCAGGAGCGCTCTCAGCATCACGGCTTGGTGTGTACCGTTAGCCGCTGAGTGCTGCGTTTGAACAGTGATGGAGCGAGCAGGATGGCGGCACTTCAAGCGTTTTGTAGTGGACTGTAATCCCTGCTCGGCCGTCCACAGCTGTTCTGCTGCTAATCAGTTTCCAGGGTCTCAAAGCTGACAACACTGAATCAGAGTTACAGGCTGACAGAAGGACAGTCTTTAGCCAGCTAGTAATGTATCTTAACCAGTGTTGACTAGTGTAGTAGTTTTTTTTTTCAACTCTTTTTATTGGGTTAAACACATACACAGAATTGAAAATAGAATAAAGAGGAATACAGCAATAAGTAATACAGACAAAAAGAACATCCACAACAAATACATGAAAGAGTAAATAAACAAACAAAACAAAACAAAACAAAAAAGACAAATCATTTTCCAGAATTTGTTGCTTCACAAAGAAAGCCTATGGATGTGACTTGAGTCTCAGAATCTCAGTTTTTCCTTGCAAATTTGTGACTTTATAATCTCAGAGTTTCAGAATCAGAATCTCGAGTTTTTCTCATAAAATTGTGGGTTTTTTTTCCGTAAGTTTACAACTTTAATACCGAAAACTCATTAAATTAGAATAATAACTCTAAAAAGACAATATGTTTTTGCGTAATATAATGTAAGGTGTGTGTGTGTGTGTGTGTGTGTGTGTGTGTGTGTGTGTGTGTGTGTGTGTGTGTGTGTGTGTGTGTGTGTGCCAGCCTCCTTTGGCGCTGTGTCGTCGCCCTCCCTCGGCGTGTACCAGATGAAGATGGGGCAGCTCACCTTAGAGGTGTCGTCTGGGGACATCACCAAGGAGACCAGTGATGCAATCGTCAACTCCTCCAATCAGGACTTCAGCCTCAGGATAGGTAAATCTGCTTTTCCCAGTGCCCACACTTTTTGTCGCCTTGTGACCAGCAAACACACCGCGGTTTAGTTTGGCCTTTTTCATTAGTTTTTATTTTTATTTCATCTTGACTTTTTGTTTTCAACTTCAGTTTTGTTTTAATTAATTTCCTTAGTTTTAGTTTGCTAATTTAGTATAGTTTTTAGTTTTTGAAAATGCTTTACTTAAGTTTTTATTAGTTTCAGTTTTAGTTTCAGTCTTTTCCATAATCTGGGCTGTTTGTCACGGGCGACATTCAAAAAGGTCAGAGGACTGTGTAACAAAACTAAAAAAACATCATACTATTTTAAAAAGTGTATTCGCATCCAAATAATCTGACAAAGACGACAACTAAAGACATTTTCTCTACCATTTGGATTTATTTTAGTTTGCATTATTGTTTTTTTTTTTTTTTTGGAATGCCTCTTTTTCATTTTTATTTCAGGTATCAACAAAAAATTTGCACCTAGATTTCATTCTTTTCTTACATTTGTTAACTGTAATAACCTTGAAAGATACATGGCTTGAATTGAATTGAATTCATTTGTTCTTATTGTTGTAAAACAGACATTTGGTTTTTAGACAATAATAATTTGAATTTTACTAGTTAACTCTTGATAGAGGGGGAGTTATTTTTGCTTTACTTTCTTACAAAGCGCAGCATCACCCGGCTTCCCGTTGGGGATCAATAAAGGTTTCTGACCGTGCAGCGTGAACATGACTGTTTTTCTCGCCCAGGTGTTTCCAAGGCCATTTTAGACGCGGCTGGATCAAACGTGCAGCAGGAGGTGTCGCAGATCGGTAGGTGCTCAGTTTGTCCCACAGAGGCTCAGTGTGCTGATGTGAAAGCTGTGCACCAGGACGCTCAGTGTTTTCTGCTTGATTGCTCTCTGCAGTCAACGCTCCCGGCTACCAGCAGAGGGCGATGATCCTGACGACAGCCGGCCTGCTGCCCAGCGGGGCCATCATCCACGTCGTGGGACACAAAGATCCCGTCAAGATCAAGGAAGTGGTTTACTCCGTGCTCAAGTTCTCCGAGCAGAACACGTTCTCCTCCGTCTCCTTCCCGGCGCTCGGAACAGGTCTGTGCCAAGCGACGCCGCAAACGCTCTCATGGAGTCATGGCTGTTATTTCTTAATAATTCGATCATAACAGCTGAGCTCTTGTGTGTATTGGATTGATACTGGTTTGTCAGTCTCCTCAAACATTTTGCTCTGTCCTTCTCCTGTGTTTGTCTGTGTATTTTCCACTGTTTGATTTGTTCATTTTGTTGTTTTATTTGTTTTGTAGCCATTACCACACCGCACACATTTCTTGGATGTGACACAAGTGCATCTGAGTCCCCTATGGGTTTCTCCACTGTCTTTTCAAAGTTTTGAATTTCCTGAAATGTTTACTAGGTAATAAGTTAGATATGCTGGACTGGAAGTGCTCTTTTTGTTTCTCTTTTCTGTCCAATACCAACATCCATCCTCATGTCACCACTGTCTTCATCATCATCATCATCGTCATCTTGCCTGCCCGTCAGGCCAGGGAGGGGCGAGCCCCTCGGCGGTGGCGGACGCCATGATCGACGCCGTGGTGGACTTTGTGAGGAAGAAGCCGCAGAGCTGCGTCCGCACCGTGAAGATCCTGATCTTCCAGACCAACATGATGATGGAGTTTCACAGGAGCATGAGGAGGAGAGAGGGAGAGGAGGTGGAGGAGAAGAGCTTCATCACCAAGTTCAAAGGTAGCTTCCTTTTTTTCTATTAATAAATTCTATATCAAGGTGACAGGCTTTTACCTACCTAAAAAATACATGAAATCGAAATGTATTCATTGCTCCCTTATTCTAAAGCCTCTTCACCCAGGAACAATCTGGACTATTTCACTGGACGTCATTTTTTTTTAAAAGATTGATTTCTGTTTTATGATTTGTTGATTTATGTACTGTTCCTCAAGTTGAGCGTTAATTCCTTGAACTCTGATTTATGCTTGAATTTTTCCTGAAGTAGCCCCAAATTTGGTTTCATGTCTTTGGTAAAAATAGATTTTGCAAGAATATAAAAGTAAAAACAAACATCTTGTTTGTTTGTTTTTTCCAAGTGAAAAAACTGTTTTTGAAGCTGCTTCATCATTCTGCTACTATTGACACACAAATTTGTGTCACCTGCTGAAATATCGTATGTTTCAGACTCTGAGCGTGAATTGGACGGGTCAAGAACAGCTTCTGTTTGTAAAAAGCCTTCACTTAATGTCCTGAAATGTCGTCACATGACCTCTACTTCCTGTAAAACATCTTAAGCAGTGACATCATCCTGCTCTCGTGGCTGTAAATTAAAATTTCAACCAATAAAACCTTCACAGATCTTAAAACAACCTCTCTCATCCACCTGTCCTTTCAAAATAAAAGTGTGTTTCTCCCCCAAACTGCTATCCTGTTGGTCTGCACGTGTGAATGATCCTTCTCTGCACTGGGTTGATGAGCTTTTTTTTTTTCCTAATCCTCCTGTGTTAGACGCTTTCACTTCCTTGTTCGAGGGAGCCAGTGAGGAGCGACCCACCCGAAGCCACTTGTATTTGGAGGGGGAGGAGTTTGAACCTGCTGTGTTCCAGCTGTGTGCAGAGAGCAAACAGGTGAAGACACTTTATAACATTCATTAGTCAGTTATATACAAGACATTAGTTAATGATGACCGAACCATCAACAAAACATGAATAAATCATTACTTAATGATTTGTTGATAAATGATGAATTTGGCCGGGCAGCGTTGCATTCACTCCCAGATCAGTGGAGCTTTCCACGTTTCACCAGGTGTCTTGTGTCTCCCTGCTTTTCTCTCTGCAGGTTGTGAGTCAGGCCAAGCAGGGGATTAAGGACCTGATCGTGTCCGAGCAGGCGGAGAAGACCATAACGGACCCGTTCATCAACGAGCTGTCGCAGAGCGACATGGAGGAGCTGAAGGCCCTGCAGAGGAAGCTGACGGTCAGCATCCGTCTGGAGAGGAGGCGGGGCGACCAGGAGCCCTTCATCCAACTGGAGGGCCTGACCAGGGACGTGTTCGTTGCCGAGTCAGCTATAAGGTCAGCGCACACTAATGGGAAAGTAAATAATGGGAAGTTTATAATGGCAAGTTTTTTCTGTATACAAGGGAGGCAGTGATATTCAACATAAAGTGCTGGGAAATAATCATTTTTAAAGGGGACTTGTCTAGTGGACAGTATTTTTTTGTGTTTTTGGTGCTGTGGAAGGAATTATTCTTAAAATAAAAATGGCAACCTGCCCCAGAGTCCTATTTTGCTGCTTTTCCTTTGTTGTCAGGATGCTCCCTGCCAAAATTCATATGTTTATGACTATTCATAGTAACTGTAGTACCCTTAATGTTTGCATTTACAGTACTTCACCAGAAATAAAACTAAACGGCCCCAAGTTGGCATCTTCTTCATAAACTTGACCTGAGGTATAGGCTAACAGAAATGACAGACAAAAAAGGTAGAAGCAGAAAACATCCTGAGGGCTGGATGCGGCTCCCAGCCGAAAATAAAATACAACAGACAGCCAACAGATGATTTACATGGAGACAGACGCTCTGAAGGAACCTTTTAGTTCCTTGGAAAGTTACCTGGTCATGCTTAACCCAGGTAATTTTGGTGGAGTTGGAGCTGTCTGCTGTTCTTTTTAGCTGCCGGTATCTCTGTTTCCATGGTGCTGAAGTCTCAGGGCAGACCTCAGGACAGTGTTTGCTCCTAACACTGGCAGCTCGCTCCCACACCCCTGTGTTTTTTTGCCCTGCACTTGACGACAACGTAGGAGTAGAGACTGCTGCACTGCCTCAGCATGCATTTGTTTGACTTTTATCATTTTAATTTTAATATCAAAATGTGCAACATTCCTTCTGTTCACAGGATGCAAGACAAAAGGTCAAATTGCGAGACCGTCCCGTACAAATCAGGACAATTTGTAGTCCCAAGTGATAGGCTTGAATGTAGAATGATGAGAAAGGTCAAATTTGGTTTATTGAGGTCCTGGTCCAGAAGCTTTGCCCTAACATTGTGAAGTGTTTACTGATGAATAAAACAGCAGTGGTTTCCCTGATTGCATAAACAAAGGGGGAACTCAACAGACTTAAGGGTGCGGTCGATATGGGATCTTTTGATCAGTCATTAAAATTTTGAACTACCAAATGTCAAGGTTTGACTTTAAATTTGGTTTTGTCGACTGTCAGGGACATCATCCGGAAGGTGGAGAGGACAGAGAACATGAAGCGGAGGGCCTTTCTGCTGAGTTCGCTGGTGCAGTGGCAGTATCAAGACCAACAGGGGGTGCTGCAGACCTTCGACATGTACACCAACTGCATGCTCGAGGAGGCCCTGGAGAAAAAAAGCCCTGTGAAAATCAAGATTAACAACAAAGAATTCACTGCTGATGTAAAGCGCAAAAAAGCTGTGTCAGCAGGAGGACGCACTCAGGTGGAACTAATCAGAAAAGACCTGAAAGGTGAGTGAATGTGATCGCATTTTTATTTATCATTTATGTTATT
>OMLB01050432.1:0-16099 GCA_900302555.1 Myripristis jacobus
AGTTTATCTCGTTTGAGTTGAACATTGGGCAGAGTCCATCATGCTGTCAGTCCGTGGAACCATTATTATTCCCTTAAGCTCCTCTGACAAGCTGCAGTGTGCCCAGCAACAGCACAAGAATACTGGGCAAGCCAGTGTGAAGTGTGTGTGTGTGTGTGTGTGCGTGTGTGTGTGTGCGTGTGTGTGTGTGTGTGTGTCAGTAAAGGGGGGAGGCGACAGTCACGCCATTGGACACTGTTGACTCATGCTGGATGACCAAGAGGGGACTTGTACCACCATATCCTCACTCAATATCTACACACTCTCTCTCTCACACACACACACACACACACACACACACACACATACAGGGAAAATGTTATAATTTATTAAAGTCTACCAACACTACTCCCCATCTCATGGGGTAGAAAGCAATCTGAGGTTACATCAACACATGGGACAGGCCAGGATCTTCATTCTCCTTCCATTTACATGTAAAACAGGTGCAACGATGCTGTCAGTGCACATATTATTGATTGTGGCTGGATAAGATTTCTCCTGTGTGACCAATTAAACTAGCGGAGGGGAAGTTTATTTTTTGTTTTTTATTTTTTTTTAATTAACAGAAAAAGCACCCCCTGCCTCTGTCTTTATTGGCCTGAGATCAATTCAGAATTTGTCAGCAGCTTATTAATGTAAGACCCAGGGCAAGTTCTAATGAGGAAAAAGCCAACAAACTAATACAAATCCTGCTTGTATGTGCATTAATGCGTGAAAAAAGGAAAATGCTGCTTGCAGAATGCACATATGAAGTTCTATATGAATGGTCAGCTGTTCGCAGTATGTCTTACATTGCTTTGTTAACTATATATGAGGTCCAGTTGTCCTGATATGTGATATGTCTATGAGTATGGACTAGCGTCAGAATGCTTGGGCATGGATGTCACTGAGAGAAAGACGTGCATTCATTTCTTGAGGCATTAAAATTATTCTATTAAGCCTATTTCGTATTTTGTGATACAAGTCTTACTGAGAACAAACTGTTTCTATGCGCTTCATCTCAATATTACAAATTTCCCTGGATACATGAAGGAACAAAATGTATTCTGAGTGTCCCCATGGAAGCAGAAGTAAAACCACAGTACTATTGATATAGATATCAACAGTTGAGCATGGGCTCATTAACAAACATGATTTTCAAATTGGTTTATCTTCCCAGAGCAAACTAGAGCAAACTGCTTCGAGATTTTTGCTAATTGAACATTACCTTTCCTTCTCGTTTTTAACTGATTCAGAGGACTTGCTGTAGAGACACTGTGTTACATCATGCAGAAACTTTACATGTGAGACTGTTTACCAGCTGGGCTACCTGCTGGACCGTGTCTGACCACAGCGAGCACTCTAAAGGTTGGCTGAACTTCCCAGGACACGGCATTTGGCCAAATCTAACACCTGCAGTAAGACCATTTCCTGCAAGGGGCAAGCATCTCAACACTATGACCAATGTTGCTCCGGTAAAGAATACAGTGATTTCAACATGATTTCTGAAAAAGACTACATACACAGCCAGTTGTAACATCTCATTACTCAAATACAGCACACGACTGGCCGATATTCGCCTTTTACACTGCATGTTAGCGGAAGGTAATTACAAATGACATTTCAGAGTAGGTGGTAGCCGGGGAGATTTCTGACAAGTTGCAGCTGTTCTAATGGATCTAATGGATCTAATAAGAATGCAGCAATAACAACATCTGCGTCATAAAACTTACTTGACCACTGTGCACATGTGCTGAACCTTAGACTACAAATTTTACAGCTAAAATGCTGAATGGTGAATGGAAAGCAAACATTTGGGGTAATTTGGATGAAAATGTCATCCAAGGCAAGAGCCACAGCTGGTAGAGAGAGAGACGTATAAAAGTAATAATGAATAAATATCCTATGTGCCTAGACAGGTTGATTGATTTTGAATTGGAATAAAGAATAATTCATCATCTGATTTCTGAACATGGAATGCTGACAGTTTCTTTTCTAACACTGTATTACATATAGGTAGTATTTACAGTATTAAAATGAATTTGTTCGTAAGAATAGAAAGCAGTTTTTGTTTCTTAAAGCTCTGTATTTCCCCCAGTAATAAGAGTCAAATCTGAGATTGTATTAGAACTGAATTACTTTTAGAATAGTTGATTTTTTTCCCACTTACTTTGAGAGGTAATGTAGACTTCTCTTATTTCTCATGACATGGCAGGGTCATTCATTACACTATTGACCAAGCTCCCTGAGGTGCTGTGCCACATCCTTAAAGCAGCCAGTCAGCCTACTAAGAAAACAGCAGTGGTCAGACTGCCTCAGAAACTGCTGCTGTTGGAGCTTGTCTGTGCCTGAGCTCTGCATCAGAAACATCAGTGCCTCCCTCCAGCTACATTTGGTTTTGCATTATTTTTCAACAGGACTGGAAATACATTTTCTGTGTAGCTCAGTGGGTGGGGCATTAGAAGTCCCATTTCCATTGCTAAAAATCTATGCACGCACGCCATGGTAAAGATCTTTCGATAAAAGCAACACCTAAAGGCGTTAACGTTCAAGTGGCTGCGGAACAGTGGAAAACTTCATCCTAACCAACCACTTCATGATTTCTCAGCACTCAAGTCAATATTTACCGAACATCTTAGTTGTGTAAATGGTTTTCAGTGTGTTGTGAGTGAGTGAGTGTCAAGGGTGCCTGTCAATATGTGCTGCAGTCCATAACACTGGGCAAGAAAATGCAAACACTTAAGAGGCAAAGCCAGTGAATTAGGTAATTTTATTTGTGGTCAGCAGTCTGCACTTGTGCTCTGGGATGAGAAAGGTGATGAATAAACCTTGCACTGAAAAAAGCACCAAAAAAAAGGCCTCACCCACAGATCCTCACATTCATGACATTCATTGCCTTTGTGGCCTAACATGAGCACCATGTTGGCATCATTACAAGTTTAAGAAGGCTATTTTGCTATTGCTTGCTGCTGGCATCCTGCAGCATGATTCTGCACAATGACTGCACTGGTTTCATGGTGCCACTAACAGTGTGGTTACTTACTGAGAAAAAAAAATAGATAAAGCTTGATGTGAGATAGAGGGATAGACAGGAGCTTAATACAGCAATTTATATGCTATGGCCCCCTGCAGCAACTGAAATGATGCCCAGCCTTGGATTTATAGGCACGCTATGCAGTTACAGGAAAAATTAAAAATAGCTATTTTCTATAGAATAATCAAAGACAAATGCATAGCACGCATTTCTAATCACGACAAAAATCCAAATGTTGAAAGATGTTCATTTATATTGGATCACTACAGTGAGACAGTTACCTGTAACCATGGGTAACCTACTTCACAGACAGTCCTTATGATCCAGTTCCTCTCAGTGTGATACATTTATTGGGAAATTGCTTCCTTCTGGAAGGTGAATGTATCTACGAAGCTGTGGTTCTATATTTGCATCCCTAGTGTTTACCCCACATTGTGCTGTCCGGGCTATGCCATTTTTTGTTTCATTGTGACTCATTTTTAAGTCACTGCAATGAAAACAGAAATAGGTGCTGCTTAGAACCATATAGCACAATATTTCTGCTGCCAAAACCCTGGAGACAATTTGGTTGGGGGGGATAAGGGAAAACTGCATCCTCAAAAAAGCATCAGTTATTATGCATGCTAATTATAGGGTTTTCAAAGCTAAGAAATAATGCACTTTATCTCCATCTACTGTTAAATCAGCATAGTGTGATGTGGAAGGTGGAAGGCAGCAGACCAGGTTGAGACTGTTTGGTGCTACATGCACCTGACATCACCCTACATCCTACACTGACAGGTTGTACACAACCCACCAGTCGCACCATGCAGCACTCTGCTGCTCAGCAGCTCCTGCAAAATCGTCTTACTAGCACAGAAAGATCGCAGATTTGAGTCTAGACTGTAAACCAGAGAAACGGAGCTGCAGTGTTTTGACCACTAGGTAGTTAAATGGCAGTTGTGGCATGCTTGGACAGGGGAGGGTGCACATATAATTTCGATGTTAGGACCACAATCTGCCTTTCAAACAACCGTCCACCCCTCTGTTTAGATGCATAGCTCAAACGGGCTGTCAGTAGCCCCATCTTACGCAGCCGCGTCGGCTCAAGGGCAAGCGAGTCCAGGATTAACGGACCAATTCTCCCAGCTAATGCACTGGTTAGTAAACTAAGCGGGGGTTGTGATACTGGACCGATTATGCAATCCTGGCGGAAATTATTTCGAACACATGCCACGATTACAGAGGCTGCAGCGCCGTGTTAAATATACACCAAATTCTGCAGCCGGGACGATTCAGGCGCAGTGACATTCAGGCGCTAACGGTACCAGGACTGCTAGCAATTTGAAGGCAGACAACGCTCGTCCAATATAATCCGCCTCGGTTGGGCTTTTCGTACTTTTGACGGACGGGGAATCAACGTAGCATCGCCGGGATAATTGCATAAATGTTGGAATAAACAAAACGTATATGTCTCACCCGGGCAGCCATCTTCGCGGTTGCGGTAGCTCAGAGATGCAGCTTGGGAGAATAATTCATAGGGCAGCGGGGACAGTGAGCGGAAAGCAGAGCAGCAGACGGGTTTATAAACTGCAGCGCATCTCGCTATGATTGGCTGATTCGAAAACGGAAGCGTGACAGTGAGAATGTCACCTATAAGCTCGCGTGCTTGAGGAAGATCACTCCTCTTTCCGTACCCCCCATTGATCATCTGCCATGCGGAGCGCTCACGTGGCAGATGCCATTAATGAAATTGACACAAAAATGGGTAAACTACGCTTCATATATGACTCACCGCAGCAGCGCGGCTGGAGCACGGCTGCAGGCTCTTATATGTAGGCAGTATGCACGTTTTCGTTTGTGGAGCCTAACCCTGCACAGCTGGATGTTTTTGTCAGTGATGTATGTTTGTACAATGGCATGTATGGCACTAAAACACGTGGTGTTGTTTTTCAGTTTTCATTTGGTGTATGAAAATGTGGGCGTTCAAAGCCCTTTGACATATTAAGTGTGAAGGCTTGCATGAACAAATGTAACCTCGTTTCAGCTGAATAGATTAATTGCAAAGTCATTTTGTCTTTGAAAATCTTGGTGGCAAGCTCGACATACCGGTTATTCTCTAGTTTGATTGAGCATATTGCCATCTATTGCCTTCTCATCTCATCCCATCTCATCTCATGATTCCCCTTGGCAGTCACGGACTGTGATGGTCAGGAGGTGATTTAGTTTTACAGCACTACAGTCATCTCAGAATACGTAAAAAAAAAAATCAATGCAGGGCTTGTATCTGATCGGGAAATTGGATTCATACTATATAAGAACATGCAGCAGCATTTTAAAGACTGTATATAGAAGTCTTGTTGGAAGTGTTTTAACTTTTAATGTGTGGACATGGTGTGGGCACCTGGAGTCCAAGAGCAAAAAAAAGACCATCCAGAATTATGAACATGGTCAGTAAAATTATTGGGAAAGAGCAGAGGCAACAAGGGTGTATATATAAAATGCAGGTGAAACAAAACGCCGGACAAATTGTGCCTGATCTTGTTCATCCCCTCCTCAAAGAATTCATAAAACTGCCCTCGAGAAGACGCTATAGAGCCACTGGAGCGACCAAGAACATTTGCAAAAAATGATTCATACCAAATGCTCTGCTAAAGTCGTCAGCACCATTCACACTGGAACCATGTCCGTTATTGCTGTCTGTGCTCTTCATGTTGTGAAAATATGTAATTGTATGTGCTGTGATTTCGTGTGATGTATTCTAACCGACTTGTGAAACTGAAGGCAAATTACCACAGCCGTGGACAATGAAGATTATCTAATCTTATGGGAAAGTGACGTTGGACGCTCCTTCCGTGTTTTTGCCCTCGGTTTGTTTACTTCAGCACCGCGGACAGCGCCCCCTGCCTCCCAGAGTGGAGCTGGCATCCAGTCTGCACAAAGTAACATCACTATATGGTAGTAGGTAATGGTGTCTAGCAGTGAGAGAAAATAAAGCGTGAGCTCCCATCACTCTGGCCGCAACACATTTTCAGCACCCCGGACAGCGACACGGCGACCAACCTTGGCACAGACCCCTCGACCTTGTTTCAGTCACACTACTAACTTCTGTGGTCCTGTTTTGATTACCATTTGCGATGTATTGTTTTAGTGCTGCTCATGTTTATTCATTTTCAGTGGAATTAGCTGTTTTGGCCGGTTGCTATTTATAATTTAAGCTTGTAACTTAGATTTTAAATGTCATTGAGTTTGAAGACATTATATAGTATGCGTTCAGACTGAATGAACAATGTTATGGGAACAAGCTTATATGGACGTTTCGAAAATGGCATCTCCTTAATAGCTTTGTTTGCCATTTCAGTAATCCGGACAGGCATTGGCCTTTTCACTTTAAGCACCACGGAGAGCGCCGCCCGCCTGGGCTGACCTTAAAGCTCTTTCAGCACCCCGGACAGCGACACAGCGACGAGCCTCGGGTGGGAAAACCAACCAGCGTGACGTTTTTGTTGTAAATCAGCACCTCCATCCACAGGACGCGAGGACTCACTGAATGGTTTGATGAGGATGAAAATGATGTAAATCATTTGCTATGGCCTTCACGGTCACGACCCAACCCAACCCAGCTGATCAGCTACGGGAGACTTTGGACCGACGAAATGAGGAGACATTTTTGTAAATTCCAGAGACTAATCTATGCCAAGGAACACTGAGGCTGTTCTTATGGTCAAACACCTTACTAAGACACATATTTGCTTTTCCTTTAATTTGTCCCCTGTCTGTATATTTAACATTCGGGGAGAAGTGTGTCCAACTAAACAAGTTATTCCCAACTCACATGTAGTCCAAATGACAATGCAATCACAATGCAACATCTATACAGGGAGATTAACTGGGGAGCTGTTTCTAAACCTTTCCTTGGCTTTTGCTTCCCTCTTGCACATAGCATTAAAATTTCAGCACCGCAGCTTGCATGACATCCATGCTCCACTGCTCTCTTGGAGCCCCTTAACTTCAACTGTCAACACCGTACTCTCTCTGTTGCAAGACAGGCTACAATAATTGCACACCAATTACAGGGCTCTGTCTTAGTTTGGAACTTTTTCATTTGAAGTTGTTCAAACTCCCTGAACACCACTATGTGCCCTGTCCAAATCCAACCAGGCTTGCCCTGCAAACTGTCAACAAGTCAACAATTCTCTGCTCCCTTGCCCTTGGTCAGGAATTCTCTGTACTGTCTGGTTTATACCTTTTATAACTTTATGTGTAAAGCTATAGACTATGTATGAGCAATAATATGATGTTGAGGGCCAAAGTTCTGCAGGTTTTGCAACCTACTACTAAAGCAACTAATTTCACTATGTAACCACTTGATATGAAGATAAAAAAACAAAGACAACATGCTTGCAAAGGTTTTTTATATAAAGTAACTGTAACAGTTGGTCAAATTCTTCTTACTTCTCACATACATAGTCATACACCCACAGAGTCACAGACTGCAGCATCAGTACTCTAGTAACACTAGTAGCCTTGACTTTTGTTCAACAAAGTTTTTTTGTTTACACAATATGATTCACAAATGAAAAGGAAGGAAAATTGTAATAACTTCAACTTCATCATCATCATCATCATCATAATAAGCTTCATATGTTACACAATAGTTTTTGTCTTGTATGTGTTGCAAGATAAAATATGGCACATTGTTATGAATTGATCAAGGATGAGAGCATGAACAGGAGGGGGGTGTCGGCCCCTAGTTCTCCCTCCAGTTCTAGTTCCATTCAGAGGATGTGTTTCCTTTTCTCGCTTCCTATCCTTGATTCCTTTCCTCTTCTTATTGTCCCTGCACAGTTGAGAGGATTGGAGCAGGTGGAAGCAAAAATAATAGAAACATGGAGGGAACTTTACTCTTCAGTTTTTCTTCTCTTTCGAGTAATCCAAAGAGAACATACATCATTATTCTTCCTCCTTTTTTAACATGTCAAAACCCTGTTATGGACTGCTTCAGTAAGTGGCATGACATCCACACCATGTTGAGCACTGAATAATCAAAATATCAAAGTCTAAGTGTGTTTGTATGTTTTCTACTCAAAGAAATAGAATAGAATAACTGATAGCTAACAGTAAACAGAAATGCTACCATTCTCTACAAGCAAATTAAGTTGCACAGTACATTAGAGAAACAGGCAATTGTTACTTGTCTGCCACAGAGTTTAGATAATGTTGCTGTGGAAATGAATGCTGTTTAAGGATGACTTGAACTGAAAATGTCCAGAATAGCTTCCACAGTGGCACTGAGCCAAATGACTTTTTTTTCATGCTATCAGGTCAACTTCAGACTCTGTCGGACAGGCGCTAACATGTGGTGATATAGTAACCACTGAACCTAATACCAGTGATCGCGATTTTGATAAGCAACAATAAATTACAAAAAAAAAAAAAAACAACAAATACATTTTAATTATTCAGTAGTCATCTTGTGAATGCCATTCAAATAAATAATGCTACTTGTCTACTGTTCAACCCATCAGCAACAGCTCGGAGGAAGGACATGTAAACAAGCTTGTTTGCCATGGGATTCATTCTTCAGGTGCATATTTGTCTCATGAGGTCTAACTCTGGTTCAAGGCTACATTATTTTACAGCACAGTACCTTCTGCAGCCCAGTTGGTCTTTAGGTATACATAAACGCAACCAGAGTTAATACATCACCCGCCATTTGGAGACACCCAGCCAACACTGGAGACGGTCATGGCACTCTGTTATGTTCATTACTAAGTTGTTAAATTCTCTGTTGATGAATGAGGAAAAACTTTTATGCGTTGTTCTGCCACTAGAAAGGCAAACAGATAACTGTTCAACGAGTTATTAAGTTGCTAACAGAATGTTGACGAGGCCTCCGGCATTGACGAGACTCCAGTTTTGGTTTGCAAAGTGACGCATTCACTTTAATCCATCTTTACTCTGGCCATCCATGTCCTTGCTATATCAACAAGTCATTTCTGTCCTCATCTCAGACATGTAACAAAGTAGAGAAAAATGTATGCATGATTGCGTACTGAAATAGTCTTTCTTGTTCAGCAGTCAGAGACTTGTAGTGTTGGCTCATAGAGCATTTTGTTTTGTTGGTTTCTATTTAAAAACATGGAGTCTTTAGAACATTATGGCACAAGATCTCCGCCCTCTTTGAGAAGGCAGGACTTTTCTAAAATTGAAGACAGTTTGTTGGCTACAGGCAGGCTAAGTAATGTGACATTATGAAAGCAAGGAATCTCTCTGGAGGGAACATGATGAGGACTGCTGCATTGCATTTAAAAAACATCCTGTCAAAAAAATAAGAAAAACAGTGCTCAGTTTAGATTCACAACCATACACCTCTGACTTAATAAAACAGACTATGTGAGGGGTTTCTGAGTCCAAACATAATAAAACAAGTCTCAAGAGAACTATTTAATCCTTTGGTTCAAGTAAAAGCCTTGAATCACCAAAAATTGAAGTCTGAGGTTTAGTTATGACCAGCAGCATGCTCATGTTCAGCAATGGGATTTTAAAATTAAAAGGTATAAGCTGATGGACAAGGAATATTTCCATCCCTGCTCATGAGTGGAACTCACTGTTTTTTATTTGGATGCAGACACAGCATTATGTCCATCAGAAGGATGTTTACTTAGGCATTTCTTTGACTTCAGACCTGCCTGTATGCACTGTAGAGGTGCAACTTTTTACATCTTTGCCTCATTTTTCCTCCGTTGGTTGTGATGGGCATGCCTTCAGGAATTTGCAGGTCACATAGCCTCTCAATGACTGAGCTTTGGTAGTTATGCAAAGCAAAAGGGGACATTATTTAATTTTAGAGGGAAACAGGTTCCCAAGCACCACAGAACCAAGACCAAACCCAGCATGGAAACCCAACTGTGCTAATATGGGATAAACTTGTACAGTAGCTTCCACTGTGCAGTATGTGCCACTTAAACTGGGTTAAAAATAAGTTCTCTTGACATGTTCCCTTCATTAGAGATTTCTTGTGCAAAGCTGTGAAAGCAAGCCGAATGAGAACCCAAATTCTGTCATCTTTAGGATGTCACATCACTAAGTCTAGCTTTTTTCAGTTCAGCGTGGCCACCACTTAGTCTCTTCTGCAATGCATGTTGTGGTGTGTCCAACACAAAGCAGCATGCAAGGAAACCTATAGAAGCACACATGCATGTCAACACAACTCAGTGAAGAAATAAGAGCCATCAGATCAGCAGGCCAGAGAGTCTCTAATATGGGATGACTAGACTGGGCCACACCAGACAGGACAGGACTGGTTTGGACCAGATTGGACCAGATGGACAAAGAGAGAATCTGTTTTTTTTTTGTTTGTCAGTTTGCTGTAGAGAGTAATGAGGTAGGGGGGGCAAGGGGCGACACTTCAAACAGCAGCGATGGTCCCTCGAGTCAAGAGTCAACAGCAACATCAAAGTGTTGCGGTGGAAGAAAAGTCAGATCCGCCCCTGCCTTCACCTACAGTAGTCACTCAAATCTCTTTCACTTGGGATATAATCACATTTTCTTTCACCTGGTATTGTGTAGCCATTGGTCAGGAGGGATCACATGATCTATTCTCCCAGGCCCAGAAGCCTGTCCTCCATGTCCCAGCACCACTCATCCGTCATTCAGAGTGAAGTGCACGACATAAGCACAATGATTTGAGATGGAAATGAAAAGTGTAGGTGAGAATCAGCATTCTCAGTGATATTGCAAAGCATTTGGGAGTGAAATCATTTTCATTTTTTCTTTCTTTCTTTCTTTCTTTCTTTCTTTCTTTGTCTCTGCTTCTGTCTCTCTATCAGTGGGTGGAAACTGACAGTCACCTGTATATAATGTTCAAATGTGGCTAAACATTAGGACAGCACCAATATGGACAGCTGGACAAAATGCAGGTAAACAGGAAGGAATGAATTAATTCTTTGCTGAACATCTCATCTGGGGTCAGTATTGCATTTTCCCGTGTTTTAGTAGATGTAAACAGCTTAGGCCGTGCTTACTGATCGTTAATCAGTGTTCAAGGGATTACATTTTCATACTCTAAAAATAAATAGCTGGTGTCCCAATTTAAAGCAGATTTTCTTACTGTTGATTTTCCGTGCTTGATTGACTTAACCCACTTTTCCAAAAATGTGCCCTAAATGTTGTTATTGTTTTTTTTTTCCTTTTTCGGAAATTTCACCAGTGCTCCGCATTGCTAGTGTTGTGTGAGTGCAATAAGCTTGGGCAGGACAATATAAGGAATAAGGTAAAAGGGAGTTGGCAATATGCAGGTGATCAAGTGCGGACTTCACTATGCAAGGACATGAAGTGGTCTCATGCAATGTGGTTATCGTTTTTCATTATCGCTCTGCTACCCTGACATTCCTCTATTGTCACAATGCCTGGATACTATCACACTAACTAGTTCTTTATTTGCCTCTTCTGTTGTCTTTATATCCTGAATCTTTATAATCATTATATAACCCATTAAATATGTACATGAGCAGTTTACAGACATGTTGACTGGCGTTTCCAATCTCTTCACTTGTTATTTAAAGATAGAAAAATACTTGCTACTTCAATGGGAGCATATCATTATTTATTTCACAAAAACAACGAATAGGTCAGACTGAGGTGTGCCTCATGGCCTGAGGTAAAAAATAAATATCACAAAGATCATGTCTCTTTCTCACAGGCCATTACTGTCATATCATGAAAGCAGGCCAGGTGTTTGATAATAAATGACCTTCTGTTTTTTTATTGTCGGTTGCATCAGTCTTGACACACTTATGATCATATCTCTTTCAAAGCCTCATATTCTGAGCCAAGCAGGCTCAGACATTTGATGTAAACAAGTTACCTCTCAGTCTTGAGAATCTAATCAGATCAAGTTGTTTGAGATAATGTGGCTGATGGTGTGTCCAGCACCACGATTTTGATCTGCTCTGTTATTGTAAAAATGCTCCAGAGACTATTTGCTGCCTCGAGGCAAGACACAGGAGATCAGTTACTGTGTCTGTCTGATAGCCTGTTAGTGCTTAAGTGCTTTATTACCCAATCCAAAATTATTTAAATGCCGCATTTATTTTGCTCTTTGTTCAGTTTTGTACACAGCACATCAACAGGAAATTTGGTTATACATAAAACATTAGAGACGCCAGACAACAGTGCTGATAAACTGTAGTGCTACACTGCATCCACAGCCAGCTACCCATCCATCCTTCCATGCATCCTCACCCTATTAACTCCATCAATCCTATTACCCCCCCCCCCTTCCAGGTTCCTCTTATCGGTCAAGACCAATGAGGAGCCTGGTCTTCTCCTCCTCTTTCTTGCTCTCGTTCTTCAGGTCAGCGAACACCTGGGTGAAGAAGTGCGGGTCGGTGTTGATCTGGAGCATTTTGCCGCTCATGCGGTTGATGATCTCCAGGCAGCGGTCCCAGAAGGCCTCCTTCTCCGCCTCGACCAGGAAGGGCTTCAGCGGGTAAGAGATCTCGTTGCCCATGTAGGAGTAGGACAGGTACAGGCAGGTGAGTAGCGAGGCCTGCAGCTCACGCTCTGAAGCCACCTCGGCGGAGACCACGTCACGGCACAGCATGTAGAGGAAAACCACGTTGGCGGGGGTAATGAAGCCCTGGTCCTGCCAGCCCTGCAGGAGGAGAGAGCGGTCCACGCTGCGCAGCCACAGCACCGGGTCTGTTGGGGATAAACGCTTCAGACGGTAGCACCGGCGGCACAGGAACTCACCTAGGCTGCGCATCAGTTCACTGGTGGAGGCCTGGATGGAAGGAAAGCGGTAGGAAAGAAAGATTTAAAGGTGGGAGAGAAGTGATTGATGAAAAGAGGCATAGATTGGATTTATAATAGAATGCAAACACATGAGATAGAATGGGGAAAGGGGACAAAAAGAGGGAAGACCGAAAAGCATAAGAAACATCTAATCCAGCAACTATTCACTCTCTGACTGAAAGAGAGAAAACCAAAACTGAAACAACATGTTACCTGGACAATGACGCGTTTCGGCGTGCCAGCTGCATTGGACGACTGGATCCCAGAGCCTGTGAGGGAGTTCTTCTTGGTGGCAACAGTAGCTACGTTGGCCAGGGTCTTGGAGGTGGGCAGGTGAGAGGAGGTAGTGGTGGTAGTGGCCGAGGGGTCCTTGCTGGATGAGTAAGACGACAGGTTGGCGCAGGATTGGGACTTCTTCAACTTCAGGCTGTTGGAGGCCGAGTTGGTGGAGGCCGCTGTGTGGCCATCCGGAGAGCTCCCCTTTCCCGCATCCCCACCGTCCAATGGCAGCTTCTTGGAGCCCTTCCTCTTCGCTGACACAGCCACGATGCGTTTCCATGGCAGCACACTAATGATGGAGGGGCGTTTGAGGCTCTTCGCAGCAGCGGTGGCAGTGTCCTTAGCATTCTTGCTGTTCTGGACGGCCGTGTAGTGGCCCACTGTGGCCGGGCCATCCTCAAACAGTGCTGCCTTGCGGTAGCTAGGGGACAGTGACAGCACCGTTCCCATGATGTTTAGTGTGGGTTATCAGAAGGAAAGAGGAGGGATGAAGTAGGGAGCCGTGGGGAACAAGCTCTCTGATTGGAACAAACAAAGAGCTTTGGAAGAACTGAGGTGTCTCACCTTGGGAGAAAACCTAACCTGTGAAGAACAATGAGAAACACAAGAGGAAAGGTAAAATTTACCAAAATATAGAGTGTGTACAAAATGCAAAATCACGTCAATCAACAAAAACCATCAAGGATGCCTCATTGCATTAAATGAGTCATGATTTGTATGGTAAAAGCGAGCTAATGTGTGATTCCAATGAATTGTTATAGAAGAGAAAACTAGGTGAAACGCATTCAAATACTCAAAATGAATAGTCAAAATCCATAATTAGAAGTGCCTCTGATACAATATGACTTTTTAATAAATGCAGTCTTTAATACATAAACAGTTTTAACTGTGTTTATTTGTCTGATCTGAACACAGGGCTAGAGTATATTAAATCTTCTAAATGCTAATTTAATGGAATTCCTTCACAGGGGTGCTGTGTGGTAGCTGGAAGGATGTTTGAAAAACGTGGAATAAATGTTCACATATGGCCACATAAGGGGTTGGTCTGTTTTTGTGTCCCATAAAGTCAAGATCTTCCAAAAATAGCTTAGTCCGTGGTGTCAGGTAATAAAGCCGTCAGTGGGAGAACTTAAACATACCAAGTAATCAAATCCCAATTCAATTTTATTCTCCGGTCCAGACTTAATGCATACATTCAAATTGTATCGCTCACTTGCTCTGCATTATGTATGGCATGCATTTCCATCATCGGGAGTCACGTCACTGTAAAACGGGCCTCTCGCCACTCTAGTGTTCATCAGTATTATATAAGGACCAAGATAAGGCCACAGAGGCATGAGAAAGAAATGTGCGCAAGCATCCATCTTAGCTTCAAAATGGAAGCCTTGAAAACACCACCCCCCTCAACACAAGGCACCCTCAGAAATATCAGCTGATACGGGCCTATATTGTCAAACATACTGCATGTAACCTAGCTGGACTGTAAATAAATACAATGGTGCTGCCATTAGAGCTTGTTTGATCAATTGTTGAGCCAAAGAGACAATCAAAACAAGTGCAAGAATCAATGCAAAATGAAAGAGAGATAAGTCTTAATGCGCTTGCAAGTGGCCGTATATTCCTGATTTGTCAAAATGTATTTGATGTAAGCCTGCTCGGTATTTTGTTATTTTTATTATCTTCAAAGCCTCATGATGGTTGTTGTTATATGCAGCAAAACAATTCGTCATGCTTTTAGAGCAGTTACCTTAAAATTAATCGAGTCTTCTTATCAAATCCATGTAGACTCACACCTTGACCCTTTTCTACCGGGTAAATGCGGTCAAAATGTGACTGCTCTCAGCCTGTTCTCGGTTGATTTTCACACCTCGGCCGCCGACATAAGCGTGTTGCTCGGAGCTGTCCAGGGTTCCTGGGCGTGAAGACGGTTCGGTCCAACGTGGCCCACAATCAGTGAAAATAACCCAGCGTTAGGCCTACAGGTTCTCCTGGTGGGCGACTTTGGCGATCTAAATCTTCATTTACGAATAATGCAAGTCTCTCGCTCGTCGGTGGAAATACAGATGCGGAACAGATGCGAAATGTGCTTCACTCGCAGTGAGGGGGAAGATGTCTTCCATTGAGAACCGAAAATCTATACGATCAAGGCTGTTAATGCCCGCTCCCGCTATGATGCTGACAGCTCGGACGAACCTCCCTCATTACATAAATAAAACACCACCATCAACCTCAAACTAACATCAACTCAGAAGGAGATGAATTCCGAGAGACGAGGGGGAAAATGGCTACTACCAATTCCAAAAATAGACGACAGCTTATACCCTTAGCTAAGCAAACCTGTGTGAGAGGGGGAGAGAGAGAGAGAGAGAGAGAGAGAGGGAGAGGGGGGAGAAAAGCCCAGACGCTTTGATGCGGGCATCTGCAGTTATTCGGGTTGGTTGTAGGAGGGAAACAACGCCTTTTCATTGGCTGCCGCTCGGATGCTGCTGCTGCTCTCTGTCGCTGTCGCAGCCTCACCAGAGAAGCCATTGGCCGCCGATTGGAGAGTGCGCTGTCCGCGGTGCTGAAGCAACCAGACAGATGTGTGGAGCTGCTGTTGTGACAGCCTGTCCGCCCAGACCATGCGGCTGTGGCAGTGTGGGCAGGCGCTGAGCACCGAGACAGCCCATTTTTATGAATCAGTTGGAACAGGCTCAGCTCCACGCAGTCTCACGAACAGGCAATTGGTGGTCTTTCTTTGGTGTTCAACCCGCCTACGGCCAGATGTGTTAAGGTGCTTGTGGCAGACTATGATCCTTTAACAGTATATTTGGGGAAAAACAACATTACAAGGATGAACTGCCCCCTCTTCTTCACTATTTGTACCTCAGGCACATATAGGGAATTTTAATCTCCTCTGGGTCTGTAGAGGCACAGAGTTTTCCCAAAGCATGATTGTCTTTGCTCACAAGGATGGTGAGCCCTTTCCCCAGTTCTTTATCAGCGAATTAA
>OMLB01050436.1:0-20616 GCA_900302555.1 Myripristis jacobus
GTTAACAGCACCTCAGATTAGAGCCCAGATAAATGCCACACAGAGTTCTAGTGGCAGACACATCTCTACATCAACTGTGCAGAGGAGAATCAGGCGAATCAGGCCTTTATGGTCAAATAGCTGCTAAGAAACCACTACTAAGGAAAAGCAACAAGCAGAAGAGATTTGAGCCAAGAAACACAAAGAATGGACATCAGACCAGTGGAAATCTGTGCTTTGGTCTGATGAGTCCAAATTTGAGATCTTTGGTTCCACCCGTCGTGTCTTTGTGTGACACAGAAAAGGTGAATGGATGGTCTCTACATGCATGGAGGAGGAGGTGTGATGGTGTGGGGGTGCTTTGCTGGGGATTTATTCAAAATTGAAGGCACACTGAACCAGCATGGCTACCACACAGCATCCTGCAGCGACATGCCATCCCATCCGGTTTGCGTTTAGTTCGACCATCATTTATTTTTCAACAGGACAATGACCCCAAACACACCTCCAGGCTGTGTAAGGGCTATTTGACCAAGAAGGAGAGTGATGGAGTGCTGCGGCAGATGACCTGGCCTCCACAGTCACCGGACCTAAACCCAATCCAGATGGTTTGGGGTGAGCTCGACTGCAGAGTGAAGGCAAAAGGGCCAACAAGTGCTCAGCATCTCTGGGAACTCCTTCAAGACTGTTGGAAACCATTTCAGGTGACTACCTCATGAAGCCAATCGAGAGAATGTCAAGAGTGTGCAAAGCAGTAATCAAAGAAAAAGGGTGGCTAATATAAAACATGTTTTGAGTTATTTCACACTTTTTTTGTTTACTACATAATTCCATATGTGTTCATTCATAGTTTTGATGCCTTCAGTGAGAATCTACAATGTAAATAGTCATAAAAATAAAGAAAAAACATTAAATGAAAAGGTGTGTCCAAACTTTTGACTGGTAGTGTACAATACTCATTTTTGACCTCATGTTTGAAAATGAAGCTTTTGTACCAAACCATTCCACTTGCATATGAAGTGAAAACATACATTTTATACCCCAACCAACAGGATCTCCACTGGGAAAAATCCAAATTAATTCTACCACTGAACATATGAATTAAATGCATGTAACTGACCTTAACTGTTATCTGGCATCTAAACCGTAATAGTACTGTAACAGTGTGTACTGTAACACAGTACATGTCATGTCACAACCTAACAAGGTCCCCAGAGTCTGCCACACTCATCTGGGTTAGCTTCAATTTTCTTGTCCTTATGCTAGTATGAGCCAAGTGACACCTCATCAAGATACTGACTTCCAAACATACACACACACGCACGCACGCACACACACAGGAACAGATGGCAGAACCTATCCTGGCAAGCAGTCCTCCATCAGTACAGCAGAAGGTGAAGGTACAGTACTGTACAGTCGATGCGTGTGACAGTAGTCAGCAAACAGGGGAATAAGTACATTGCTCACATATGTAAAGTGGCTGGTAACCTCATGCCCATGATAACCTTAGTTAAAACGGTACAAATTCAAGCAAATGCATAGTAAATAAGCATGTCCAAAGGCTGCACAAGAAAAGAGTGCATTTCTGTGCCTAGAGGCGATGTGAAGATTTAGAAACCTCTACCTCTGCTGCCATATGGCACCCCTGCTGGCCTGGGACCAGATCCCACCAGAACCCTCTCACCTCTGTCTCCTCTCCGCCTTCCTATAGCTTCATTAACAAATGGGAAAGGAATAGACCAGTCCTCTCTTGTTTCTTCAAAAATAAGTCCACTACATTAGTGGCATGCTTTCTCTTCAGGGACTAGAGCTCAGTTGTTTCAGACTCCTTTGATTCAGACAAGCAGCTCTCTTAATCTAAACAGAAATCTGCGCCTGGAGGAGCATAAATCCAGGAAGAGCCCTCAATTATAGACTTCCCCACACAGACACCCAGTATCACGTCGTCACCTACCACAGAAACAGAGCCTTTGCCTGGCCTCAGCCTTTCACAGGGACATCTACAGACACAGACCAAACATGGCCAAATTTTGTCCACTAAGTGCTAAGATCCATGAGAAAGAGATTGAGATCATTTGCACATACAGCCCACTTTTGGCTTATGTAACATAATGCATGTGATCAATAACACTATAGGTGGGAGCTGTGCTTTCACCTATAGAGCCAAGCTTTCAGTCTTCCACCTCTTTAAACCATTGCTGCTGGATCCTACCGTGGTACAGAACATGACTGTGCAGTTACAATGCCATATAATGGTGCAGGAGGAGAAACTATTACATTTTAAAATCCCTAAAATCAAACTAATCTTTTCAGTAAATCTTAATTCCCAGATAAAACACCCTAAGTATTGCATTGATTCATATACAAAAGCAATAAGGTTAATCTGATGACTATGTATTCAATATAACATCTCATTGATTTTGATTTGACGCACATCAATATGGAAAGGGTTTCAATTTTTCACAGAGAATCAGAGGAATGGGTTGAGGCTGAAGCATCCTACTGATGTTACCTAGCAACAAGGTATTGTATGTCCCTGAAGCCAATCCCATCTTAATACTGAAGTAAACACAGAAAATTACAATCTACTACCTGCATCTGCTAACATCTGGAGGATTTTCCTTCATGCCTGTTTTGTCGCACATTTCACTCGACTGTAACTGAGCTCAGGGCCATGAAACATTTTTCAGAGAGGAGCTCTTTTCAGGTCCTATACAGTGATAGTAGCTACTAAATAACCAGAATCAAGCAGATATCACTCAGATATAATGATAATAATAGCAGTTCCTTTAAAAAAAAAAAAAAAAAAGCCATTTCACAGAGAAAACTCCCTTCATTTTAACACCGAGGAAGGCCTGAGTTTTTTTTTTTTATACCTAAAGGTGTGGAGCATTGCTGTAAAACAAGATTGGCTGGACTAACACTGATGTCCTGGAATGTTTTGAAACTTTGTTCAATTGCAACATCCCTTATAACTCTTCAAAATGAGTGTTGAAAATGTTGCTCTCAGAATGTTCAACTCTTTCCTACGTGATGCCATTACTGTTATCTCTACCCTGGTGTCACCCTTTTTGTTATCCAAAGCAATCACTCAGGATTTTTTGACTCGGTATTGGCTCAGTTGAGTCAGTTCATCCCTGAACCCACCTGACTGCACACAATACGGCTAAATTGTGCCTCATTGATTTCATTCTGACAAATTGGCTGAATAAAAATACCTCTGCTAGGGTCTTTTCTCCTGATAAGAGCAATCATTGTCCCACTAGTGAGGGAAACAAGACCTGCCAGATCTCTGCCTCGTTTCAATTCAAAGAGAAACTTAAAATATTTTATTCAACAAGGTTCAATTGCTGATATAGCAAATTCTAATCTGGCTCTTGCTTTTAAATCATTGGATCCAGGATACTGTTTCCACTTCTATAATTGACAAATATGCCTCTATAAAAAACACTGAAGATTAAAGAGGACATATCTTGTTGTTCACATCGGAGCTCACAGCCTTGATTCAGCAGAAAGCTGAGGTCTGCTCTGAAACTGGATGCACAGACTCAATTGAGGCAGTTGAGAAATGAATGTGCCAGATTGGTAAAGGAGGCCAAATTAAAGTATCTTTTTAAAATTCAGCTGCTAACTTGAATGGTGGCTATAAAAGGTTTTGGAAAATGGTTAACTGAAGAACAAAGATGTTACCCCCCCCCACCAGCTCAAAGTAGTGGGGTGATAGTGGGGTGACTAGGTTTGCTACTGGTCTAAAAGACATAAGTGAGGCTTTTAATCATCACTTTGACACAGCCGGGCTGATAGCATTTGTTGCACTAATAACTCAATTCCACTTAACCCTGTTTACACCACAGTTCCCTCAAGCAGTAAATCCTTTTTCCTTCTGCATGCTCCCCTGAGGAGGTACTTGATGCACTTTCAGAATTTGATGTAACAAATCTGTTGGAGAGGGTAATTTGGTAATATTTTTCTTAGGCTGTCTGAACATCAAATGGCAAAATCATTAGCTCATTTTTTCGAGTAGATCTATCTGCAACAAGCAACAAGTACAAAACACACTCCCAAAGTGCAACACACGCCCACATCAGTGTAACAAACGCCCATGCCTCTGAGGTCAGGGTTAGAGCAAGTGCTGCGAGGGGGCCTGTTTTGAACTAGCGCAGCAGGTTGCAGACCAAGGAGCTGACGCGCTCTGGATGGCCGACTTAATAATTAACTGCCCACTAACAGCTGAGGCTTCCAGAGGTGACACAGTGGACATACAGTATTAGCATGCCCAAACAAAGCTGAATATGCACAGCATACACTTGAAAGATTTGATATATCAGTGTTGGCTCTATTAAATAGGCTATATCATATGAACCTCTCGAATTCTGGCGAGTCCATGGATGGGTTTGTCGTTACTACACGGCTGAGCTTTGTTAAAAATGACAGAACTTTATTGTAAATTCTCACACAAATCCCCAAAGAAACAAAACATGTCCTGCTGAATTCCAGGGAAATGCGTCTAAAATGATGCACAAGACATGCAGATATTCTCTATTTGATATGATACTGCTGCCATAAAACAATGTAACTTTGAATATTTGAATATTTTACTCAATGTAAGTGTGAGGTAGCTTCAGTGAAGCTACAACCAGCAGATACATATGGATACATATTATAGTGGATTCTAGATTTGCCCCATATTTAGTTGTTTAGTTTCTAGTCAAAGAACACACCATGAGGTCCTTGACAGGCTACAATAATGGACTATGATCCTTATCATCATTTTTAGACACTGATCATGGTCCATTGTGCTGATGGATCACTGCATAATTTTAAAAAATAGTCTGTCTTTTCTTACGAACAATATAATCCACTGATGCAGCCCTCCCATGACTCACCTATTTCAACACTGGGTCAGGACCCCCAGTTTGAAAATCACTGATCTAGAAACCACCTCAGGTGCTCCGCCTGCATAAAGGGGGTGGCACAAGTCATATGAGCGAGTGTCTTTTGACAGTGGCACTAGAGGAAAGGTCATAGGATCACCAAAATCAATAGGATTCTTCCTCTAGGGGGTTGTAAATGTGAACATAAAATTAGGGGGAAAAAAAATCAAACCGATGGTATTGGAGCTATTGCATTCACAGCCAGGACCTGCTGGGGTGGATGCAGCAGTGGGCGGGGCTAATCCATTATATCCCTGACACTGGTGTTTTGGGAATATAGTCATCACTGCCCAATCTCAAGACAGTCTTTTACAGCCAAAATGATTGAATCCCTGATCAATATATAGCTTAGAGTTTTCCTCAGTTAGATTTTCAACATCAGATGTCTGGCAATCTGGCTTCAGAGCTGGCCAAATGCGTTTCCTGCTTCTTGACTTGTTTTAAATGATGTAGTTTCATCTCTTGATAGTGGTAAACATTGCAATGCCATTTGATACGCTGGATGGTACTCTCCTGCTACACATATGGTCATCAACTGGGCTGGATGAAAGCACATGTAAGTGATTTAGAAATCTCCTCTCTGACACACACTCACAGTCTTGACACCACCAGTCTTGATCCAAAATGTATCAAGACTCGTGGCACAAAGTCTGATTTCTTCATCATAAGACAAGTTGTAGGGCAAGGTTCAAACTTTGAGACTTTGCTCTTCACAGTTTACATTAAACCCACTGCATCTTTATCTAACTGTACGTTCCATTTGTATACTGATGATGCATCGCTGTACTACAGTGCCTCCTCTGTAAATCAAACCATAGAAAAGTTACAGTTTGCATTCAGCACCTTACAAACAGCCCTGACAGGTCTCACATTGTCACTGAATGCTGGGTCAATCAAACAGCTGCTTTTCTCCAAGGCCAGAGAATATCATTTGAAACTACAGTTGAATACTTCTTGATGGTGAACAGACTGAGCAAGTTTCACATTATAACAAGCTCAAAATCTAGCTAGGTAACAAAATTATCTTACATAATTCATGTTAACAAACCAGAAAATAATTACAGAAATATGACTGGCTTCTTCTACAGAAATAGCTCATGCTTTTCCTGTGACAGCAGGAGGAAGACTTTTTCGAAAGGTGTTTCTGACAGTTCTTGAAAATGGGAATATTATATATAGGCATGTATCTGCTTCTGACTGAAATCTATTAGATGCAGTATATCATTTGGCTTCTGTCTTGATTACAGGTGAGGGTTTTCATTTCCGTCATTCTGGTTTCTACCAAAAGCAGGGTTGCCTTCTCTTCTCGAAGTGGAGAACAACACTTTTTTGTTTACAAAGCTCTCTTCCAGAAATTACCGATTTACTTGACAGCGCTCCAAAAATACAGAACCACGGACTACCAAACTCAATCACAGGCTTACGTAACACTTCAGATTCCTCCTGTCTCCACTGAATACGATAAAGCAGTTTTTAGTTTTTATGCGCTATAAATATGTAATAAGCTGCATGCAAATTTAAACTGTGCCCACTTATCACATTTAGATAACTTATAGCTATAATTGAAACCATCTCCTTGGTTAAATGCATTGGTCTGGTCAGTTTTTTGTGATGTTTGATTCTCTTGAATGAGAATAGCCACAGATGTGTGATTACACAGTATGTCGTGTCTGCTTATGCTCTTTTAAGTTTGTGATTAATGCATTGTCGAGTAATGCCTGCATTATCTTGGCTTTTTTTTTTTTTTTTCAAATCTATTTTATTTATTTTATCTGCATACAGGGCCACACTGTAAATATGAACTTGCTCTCAGTTTTGAACCATATTTAAATGAAGGTATAATCAGTCAATCAATCAATAAGCCATAGAGGGACGGGTTTTGAGCAGGTTCCTCAGGCTTCCCAAGAGCATCTGCTGTCTTTACTCATGTAGAAACACTGCCCTCTGCTGGCTAATCATTGAACTAGCTGCATTTCCGCATGCGGAGCATACTGTCTTGGCTTTGTAAGGTTAGGGCTGTTAGAGAGAAATACTGCTGTCTAGAGGTTTGGAGATGAGGTTTTGTTACATAACAGTGAGCTAAACCTTGCATTGGCTGACAGAAATGGCAGACTCAGGCCTGTATGACTAAGGTTTGACGTTACATAAGTGTGTTTTTCACCCTGTACATAACACCCGGTGCTAACACCACCAGATACTCACTGTAAACTGTCACTATTGAGGCAGCCTAATTCACAGTTCACTGTTTTGTATTATTTAATAAAAAGACATTTGAGGGAGCTCATTCAACTGGAAAACAATAAGCCTGTCACAAAACACTGTGTAAAAGGACTGGGGAAATGTCACTCACAAACACAGACAGAGGGCTATTCATGTTCTTTGATGAAATAAAATGTTTGTACAAGAGTAGCTATTGCTTGCAAACACAGGAGCTTTGTATGCTACAATGGTTGCAATGTTTAAAAAGCATATTGAGCATGTTCTCCACCGATCGGTGCATACACCCATGCTCGGTGTAATCACTGTACCTGCAATCATGTAAAATCACTGACTTGTAGTTTATGACACTGATTAATATAATACAGCACCAAAAATCTGCACTCTCCTCACTGTATATGTGTGCAGTTTTTACAGCTATGTACTGTATGTTAGGTTGTTATTTGTTTACCTACAATTTTGAGGGATGTGAGTGTGATATCAAATTTCCTCCACAGGTGGAGCTATAGTCCACAATATAGAGCCATGGAGAGGAGTTTCTGATCTTAATCTCCATCCAGAAACAGTCAGGTAATGTGCTTAAATAAGACACATGAAATGTCTCTTCTTGACCATGTAAAGCTTCACGAAGTCTTCAATAGCACTTCCAAGAGCTGGCACAAAACAAATTTGTTATTTTTTGTGAATTAACTACAAAAAACAGGAGTTACATTTCTGTAAAGAGGTTTGATATATCAGCCAGGTTTTTTTTTTAAATTATTATTTGTTGGCTTTTTAGCTTTATTTGACAGTGACAGTAGGGAGATACAGGAAACGCTGAGGAGAGAGAGGGGATGACATGCAGCAAAGAGCCTGGGCTTGGATTCAAACCCAGACTGCCGCAGCAAAGACTCTTTACTTGACAAGTGGTACGTGCTCTACCACGTGAGCTCCTGGGGCGTCCCGTATCAGCCTGTTCTGACATCACCAAAAACACCTTTTCCTGAAAAGCTTCTTATGTGTTCCACTAGGGCTTGTTGACATCGACAATATCAAATATCACAATATTTTTAACCAAATACCTCCACACAAAGCCATTTTTGATAAACAACTATTACTAATGTGAATATGATGACCAAGCAGGTAGAGACAAATAGTCTAACAAAACAAATAGTCTAATAAGTTCTGAAATTCGCATGCCTTTACTGTGATGCAGCCTTTAAATCCAGGAAAAGACAACACTTATGTCATATTACAATATCCAAAATCCCAGATGATATCTGCTCTTATATCATGATATTGATACTATATCGAATTATTGCCCAGGCCTACATGTTCCACTTGAGTTGCAAATAATTGTAGTTGTTGTTATTGTTAATGTTGTTAAGCTCATAAATGACAATAAAAGTCAAAACTGAAAACCAAAACAATGTGTTGACCAATCTGTCAGTATTATAGAATGTGATTCTTTTCATAGCAGAGAAGTTGTTTTTTTCCTGTATTTGCTGTTAAATCAACAACAAGGGCATTACACTAATATGGATAATGTAAGCTGCTGGGTTCATCCTGCGGGCGGTTTATCAAAGCAGCGAGGTTTTGATGTGCTCTGAGGAGATCGCCCAGTGCGGCCCCCCTCAGCCCCTGAAGCTATAAAGCAGGGGACTGGCAGGCTGTGACCCACTTCCTTTGTGCCTTTGCTGTATCAGATCAAGAGGCTTTGTTTGTAATCATTCATCGGCATCAGCCCCCCACCCCGGCACCCGCACAGCACAGGCCACCCACTCCTGAACACACACGCACACACACACACACAAGTGCTCTCCTGTGTTTGTGAGGACCATCACTGAGTGCAAACGCTGCCTAGACCCTCAGCTTAACCTGAACCCCAGCATATAACTCTAACCTTTTAATCCTAAACTAGCCCCTTACAGGAGTGATGAAAAGGCTGTGACTTTGGAGGTTTTTTCTCATTTTTCTGTCTTTGTGGGGACATTCAGTCCATCGAAATAAAGACACACACACATACACACACACACACACATTAATCCACATGTGTTCTCTCACCAGAGTGTGTTGTGCCACCATACATACCGGCTGGTTCCTCTTGGTCCTTCAGCTGAACGGACCGCCATCATACCCACTTCCCAAACGAGGATGAACCTAACATTTACAACATTCAAATGACATTTTTTTTATGAGTGAACAGCAACTTTATGGAAAATAATCACTGGAAAATAATTAAAACGGGGTCTGTTAGCCAGAGGGGTGCATTCTTTTTTGTGTTTTATTTTGTTTTTATGCCTTACCTCCTCTCTTGGGCAGGCAAATTGATTATATACTGAAACCATAATCTGGGAGAATGGTCCTGCTGAAGATTAGAGAAGGTCCATTATTGTTTTCACTGTATAATGCAGCTCTCTACCCTAGACACGATGGGTGCAACCTTAGATTTATCCTCACAATATGACTACACCTCTGCTAATGTCACCGCCATTATTAATGAGCAAAATTTGGGTGAAAAAAAAAAAAAAATGAGAGAAATGTCTATGAACATCATCTTCAGGGTGTTTCAGATCTCACCAGCTAGGAAATGCACCAAAGGCTGTTTACTCGCTGCTGGGTCCCACTTCCCTCCGCCACAGTCAGTCATGAGGGCAGTGTGTGACCACGCTCCTCCTCACGTGAGCGCGTGTCAACGGACGTCACGCGCATGCAAGCAGCTGCTCCACATTAGTCTGATGATATTTAGCATTTTAATCCAAGCGTCTCTTCTCTTAAATCTTGTCTGGTGTAACTGAGACTAGTGTTTTTTTTAATGATATTTCTACACACATTAAACTGCCTGACACAGCGAGCAGGGTGCCACCACAGACTGACTGTCCTCTACAGTGAAAAGTAACAGCTGCTTATTGTTTTTTTTTTGTTGTTTTTTTCCAAAAGACATTTTATTACTTTAAACGTCATTGGCAGAAGTGACTCATTACCTTACGCGTCGTGACACTTCCGAAATTGGCGCGTGCATCCTCATATCGTCAGGCATCGCGATAATTCAGTTTCTGCAGGAACAGCAAGCAGATAAAACCCATAACTCTCAAATGGACGGATAGATAGATGGATGGATAGATAGATAACTGAGAAGGATCGGCTGATACCACTAAGATTTGATTTACTAAATATGGCTATAGATGATTTTAGTCGATATTGTGGTTGTTTACCAAATTATCGGATTATTTAGGCCACCACATAAAGCATAACTTATAAGCACATGTCCGGCATTGTTGTCTTTACTGTGCACATCGAGCCTTTTATTAGTGAATGTGTTGTAATTTCATGTGATGTCTTCTAATCAACTTGTGAAGCTGGAGGCAAATTTCCACATCTGTGGATAATAAAGATGATCTTATCGTATAACCGTATAACAACAACAACACACACACACACAAAACACCGATGATTTTGCATTAAAATGTAAAAACACAGGGTTTATACAAGGTTGTAAATGTAATAATAAAAAAAGTGTTAAGTCTTGAAGAAATGTTTTCTCTTGGCTGACCTCTGCTGATCTGATGCAGCATTTCGAGGTTCATGTCCCCGTTTCACTACATCACTGGATGTCACCCATATGTCTGATGAGAGAGGCACCAAAATATGGCGCTATCATTTTCAGCCAATGAGATGGCTGTTTGTAACAGGTTGCTGCTGACGACACCAACGTGGCGGGCACGCGCATCTGGTAGGGGGCGGGTGCCGGGGGAGCGCTCCGGGATCGCGCTTCACTGTATAGTGTGTTTGGCTGGCAAATGCCTCCGGTATAACAGGCCGATCATTATGGGGGACCGGGACCCCGCAACGCGATGGACTCTGACCGACCAGCCGCTGCGGAGAGCTCGTCAAGGCGGTTAACACGGAGATAAACAAATAATCATAATAATAACGTGTTGTGTCTCTAATAATACACAGCCAGCCAGGGAGCTGCAGAGGAGGCGCTGTTCGCTGGGATTCAATCAGAGCTAGAGCCGCGGCTGGTAGGTTAACCTCGAGCAGGGAGACGTGAGGAAACTGGAAAGACAGCTGTGTGTACTCCAAGTGGATCCTGGTTGGAATTGAGAGGAGCCGCATCGATGGATGGATCGCTGATTACAAGCCGGTCTGGTCAGCCCAACCCAGTCTCAGGGTGGGTTCAGCCGGTGTAAAATCCCTCGGCTTTTATCTGTTGGCTTTTTCTCCGCCGGGCGGCGATGTCCGCTTTCTGCCTCGACCTGCAGACGTCCGCCGTGGTTTCAGCACCACTGGAGCTGGACAGCGACTGCATGGAGCCCCGGTCCGCCGCCGCCGTGCAGGAGCCGGGGGGGATCCCGGGTCACTCGCTGCTGCACGCCGGCACCGGAGGCCTCGGCATGGCCCTGGAGGAGGAACTAGCCATGCTGACCGGGGAGCGGGGCGACGAGGGGGAGTTGTCGGACCTAGAGGCGCCTGCGGTGGGGCCAAACGCAGACTTGCTGTCGCTCTACCGTCAAAAGGAAAAAGACTTGGTTTTAGCTGCTAAACTCGGCAAAGCGCTGCTGGAGAGAAACCAAGACTTGACCAAGCAATATGAGAAAATGAACAAAGATCTCAACGAGAAGTTAGAGGTAAAAAAAAAAAAAAAAAATCCGAGGTTGTATGTTTCTATAGTTTCAGTTCTGTCTTAGGCCTGTTTCTGGTTTGTCCACATTTTTCATCAGGCCTAACTCAAGTTGCTAAATGCGGGCCAGCAAAATGTAAACAAACTCATGAAGATCAAAATCAAATTCTGCTTTTACACATTAAAGCTATCGAAGTAAGTAGATTTCACTCTCTTATGATTCCCAGATGATTTTTATCATAGGATACTATAATATTAGCAAGGGGAACATTATACACAAGGTCTCCCAAGAGACAAGGTAATCTCTGAGGTGATGTTGATGTCAGCTACACTGTAACTAACAGTTAGTGAGTCCTCAAAGTGTTGCAGAAAGCCTTAACCATGCACACAGCCCCACTGGAGCTTTTGTCCATCTAATATTTAAAATCCTCTACACAAGGCAACACGTGGCCTAGGAAAAAACACAAAGACTAATCCTCTGGCTGTCCAGCACCTACTGTATCTACTGTACATCTGTTCATCGGCCCTTTGATCCACATTCAGCCTCACGTTACAGCTCAGAGAAATAAGCTGTCTCCTCATATCAGACTCTCAATCATATTTATGTTGCTCTACTATCACTATTACTACAGTATTCTGTTGTGACCTGCAGCTGATGTTGTTTTGCAGTCTTGCATTTACTCAGTTTTGATCCCTTCCTTTGTTCAAGCCTTTACCCAGAGATGAAAATAGTGATCAACTAGATGCCAGCTGCTTCAGCCATGGGTTTAACTATAATGACGACCCCCATCCAAACTATGGCAACCTCTGGTGGTGCAGGACGTCTGTCCACCTCTCACTGCCATCTAGAGACTAGAGAGCAACATCTGTTTCTCTCAACTGTCACTCCCAGAGATAGGAGTTAATTTCCAGAGCTCCATAGCAAATCTAATGTGTGAAAGTTTAATTTTCAGCATTTAAGACTCAGGATGCCTATCAGTCTTTTTTCTTTGTAGAAGTGGGTGTCACTTGTTTCAGTTGTGGATATTTTGTATCCAGCTCAACAGTTCAACTTCTTCACTTGTGTTTACATCATGAGCACCACAGTGGAAATAAGTCTCTAACTTTATTGTTGCTTCCTCAGTGATTTTATTTCTGGTACTCTGTCTGCCCTTGTTCACATGCAGCACTTGGAGCAGGAGAAGCATGAGCTGCGTCGGCGTCTGGAAAGCAGGGAGGGGGAGTGGGAGGGTCGCGTGGCCGAGCTGGAGACAGATGTCCAGCAGCTGCAGGGCGAGCTGGAGCGTCACCAGGTCCAGCTGAGAGAGGCCGACAGGGACAAGACCAAGGCCATCAGCGAGCTCTCTGAACAGAACCATAGGCTGCTGGAGCAACTCAGTAGAGTAAGGAGCAACGTATATGTGTGTGTGCGTGTGTGTGCGTGTGCGTCAGTCCTTCAGGCAGGCCCAGCTTATCTGCATGGAAGAATTTAATTAGAATTAGCTTCAGTGGAGAGTTTTTGTGTCATATGGTCTAAATGCTGCTTTAAAGGTCCTTCCACCCTTCTCATGACAATACTGGTGTGTATGTGAGATTCTCTCCCCATTGTGGCCTCAGGGCCACTCAGCTCAGCTCGGCTCAGCTCAAGTCCGCCTGCCTGACATGACATAAGGTGCTCAACCAAGTGAGGATCCATCATCCCTCTGGGGAGATCTGCCCTCCTTCAACCTGTCTCTCTCTATAACTTCACCTGAATTATGCTAACTCATCAAAAGGAAAGTGGAGCTTCCAGGTCTCATGCTGAATAATTTAGATTGATTGGACTGCACACTTATGCAATACCACTCTGCATATTGATAGGTCATTAAGGTGGAACTGTTTAGACAGGCACAGTGGAAAGGGTCCGACAAATAATAGATAGATATATAGATAGATAGATAGATAGATAGATAGATAGACTGGCAGATGGATGGATGGGGAAGAGTGAATAACAGACAGACAGTGAAATAAAATGAAAGCAGGCATAGTCGAAGAGAAAGCTGGGCTGGAAGGTTACTTTAGGCTATATTCCTGGTTGATGTGATGTACATGCCAGGGGCGACTGATTGATCCAGTTCTACAGTAGATGCAGATTGATGGAGCTGAGAGCACCAGCATTGTTGCTTTGCCTGATTAAACATCCCTAAGCAGCTCCACCTAACCCCACAGCCCCTCATTCCATGCCAAAAGGGGAACACATTGTCAAAACATGACAAGAAATCTGCTCATCACAGTCAGAATTATTTCTTGAACTGTGTGGCTGAAAAGCAGCACAACTCTCCTCACTTTGCAGCCCTCTTCTCTATCACTGGGAGCTTGGTTTCTAAGAGCAGAACATCAGCTGTGTCATGCTACTGTGAACTTCACAGAGATATACTAACACCTTTAAGCCTATTATAACACCCTCATTCCCAGTGGAGGTCTGCTCACCCTACAAATAGAGACATCATAGTGTTGACTGCTGCCAGGTAGACTGGCAGGGCGTGGTGAGCCCATGCTGCAGAAATGCCCGGAGCCTCCCATGTGGAGATTGACATGCCCTGTTAAGGTGCTTTGGTGACAGTGTCAGCAGTGCTGTTCATGGAGATGCTCACACATGTCTGCGGTGTTTTTGTGCTACCTGCCTGCCTGTCATCCTGGGAGAAGATGTGATCTGCTGCCAGGCACAGCCCAGTGAAGGGAAGGCTGTCTTTGGCTGCTTTTAGCCCCCAGCTCTGCTTCTGTCACAGCTGCAGGCTGCCACCCATCCTGCAGACCTGCCCTCCCTCTCTCATCTCCATCTCTGATCAGATTAAGCGGACCGCATGCCCCGTCTCGCCCCACCACCACCATCACACTGTCATCAAGGGCTGTGCTGTGCCCTGGCCTGGTCAGTTGCTATGGATCCTAGCAAGAGCAAGCACTTAGCATAATTACACTGCATTTGATTTAGTCAGAGCTTGGGTATGGGAATCTATGAGGATATTCTGTGAAAGTGGTCTGCATCATGTTTTGGGGGAGAGCATGTCTTGTGGTCTTTATGACTCAGTGAAATTCATGAGGCCTAATTGCTTGCATCGATCCAAATCTCATGATTCACTGCATTGGGCAGGCACAAAGAGACCTGCTGGGTAATAAAATAAATGAGGTCAGCTACAGTGCTCTCCCCTCTCTCTCTTATCTCTCTCTTTCCTCTTTCTCTCTTCTTTTCTAACCCTCCTCATCACTAAGCAATGGTCCATGATAGAGCTCACTGAATGTACACAGCTGTGAGTGAACAGAGGGAATGTGAGGTACCTTGAGGAAACCCTGCTGTAGTAACATACAACTCGAGGCTCGCTTTTTCATCTGTCCTCCCTGTCTCTCCCCATTGTCCCCTTTGAACAGCAGCACTCTTATAAAGATGTAAATATTTATATGATAATACATGAGCCCTGCTGCTTGTGTGTAGGTCCTTCCAGAGTTATGGATTAACATATAACATGTTGATCTCTATGCGTGCAGGTGTACAAACGCTGATGTTCACTGCACTTACAACATCTTCTTTGCTTGTTACTCTGTTTTTTTTAACAGCAGTGTGAGGCACACTGCCCAACAAGTGATTATGTTGTTATTGTAGCCCTTTGGCATGCCTGCTGGAAATCACATTTCAGAGTATGGTGGCTGGACAACAGACACTTGTATTGAGCACCAGACTGTTAATTGACAGCACAGTCACGCTCACAGCCCCTGGGTTCACAATAACATACAAACAGGAGGAGCGGATAAAAGTGCTAATCAGTTTGTGGCTGCCAGTGCGACACCACAGCAAGAGTCAGATCCTCACTATGACTGGCGGCTGCTCACAGGACAGTTTTCAAAGCAATCATTTCAGCCAAAGATTAGACTCAGAAAATCAGTGCAACACCCTCGTAACGGCTCCTGTGGAGGAAGCGTTTTCCTAACAAACTCCACTAATTGTCTGCAGAAGGGATGACCTTGACAAGGCAGGGCACTCCACAGGAAGTGATGTAAGTCGTGGGGTAAGATGCAGCGCTGAGGGGATTAGGCTGTAATCCGTTGTAATAGCCTTGCCATATGCATTCAATCAGGAGCCACAACTACTCTACTCCATACTGCACTTATTTAATAATGGAGGGGAACTCCACCCCGATGTTTGGCTGAAGAAGATCTAACAGTTAAGCTGCACTCTAGCTCCGCCATCACATCGTAGTGCCTTAGGCCGGCACAAATACCCCCTGCGGTTATTCCAGGCTTAGTGTGTGTGTGTGTGTTTGCGTGTTTGTACATGTATGAGTTAAGTTTCTAATAGCTGGTGAAAAAACGCCACATTACATGCAGTTCAGACACACACAAAGAAAACAGTCACACATCAATCCAGGAATAGAGCTGAGGATGTGTGTGCTAGTTTGGGGTGTGAGGACAGCCAATCTCCTGAAGCCTAATCTGATCAGTGTGAAACAGCGGGGAGGGGACATTTCTCTAATTACATTACCACACATGCTTAGAGAAGAGAAGGGCCGCACTAACTCCCGCATAAGTGTCTGTATGCTTTATGGCCATTTCTCTCCTCAACCTAGTAGTTTCTGCCAGCATTTACCTAATTAGAGATCCACACTCCGGTGACTCATCAAAATTGTTTGTTTGAGGCCATAGAGAGGGAGTGATTTTACCAACCCTGACCATTTAACAACCCATGTGTTTTGCCTGTAAAATTTCAAGTGTTCAGACATTACACAACAGCAGAAACATGGCATCCTGTTTGGTGCTCTGCTTCGTTCCAGAGCATTTACTCTGCTCGCTCTGCACATCACTTTGTCCCTTTCTTCCTTTGGCAACCTCCAGCCAGTGCTGACAACAGTCCCTGAGAATCTCTCCAGCCATCGGTTCGGTCCAGATCCAGTCACTGGAGCAGATAATGCCTGTTTCTGCCTCCAGTCAGCCCATGGTGGCTGCTGGTTTCAGGGCACAGCTGTCTTGACAGGCACCTGCTCCCGCTCAAAGGATTTGTTATGCAATCACATCAAGGTGGGGTTGCCCATCCTCCCCGAGTCTAGACAGTGCTTTATGAAAATGACTAAGGAAAATACCAGAAGTGTGGAGCCCAGAAGTCACAGCTCCACCAATCCCACCTCCCCCTGGTTGCTATGACGACCAGAGTGACATGCGAATTGAAACTCGAAATGTGTTGTTACCATGGGAATGTGCTCTCTGCAGAACTGCGCGAAGCGAGGGTACAGTCAGCGTGATGCTAGGTTGCGACACAGAAGACCTGTGATGCACCTCCAGCCCCTGATGTCTGCTACATAATGTTCTGCAGCCGCAGACAGAATTTAATCAAAGCCTGTGATGGAATCAACAAGAGTGACTTCCACTTTTAAAGTGTCTGATCTCCTCTGGAAAGTAAACAGGTCAGCCAAGGTGAACGTCAGAATAGAGAAACTGTAGGGGAATATGTCTCTTCACTGAGCCCTACTTTGCTGCCCTGGATTCTGCCGCTGCAGTCTGATTTGCCCCTGTGTGTACGGTCATGTTGGTAATGCTTGGTCTGGGATCTGATGACTTTATGCTCAGATTAAGAGGAATATCGGCAGATCTGGCGGTCTGCAGTCAGCTCTCCTTTTTTTTTCTCTTGATCTCAATCTGTCAGCACAGTGGGCCACTAGGTTAAATGTCACGCGCAGAGGCAGGTCACAGCTGTGACCTGCCTCTGCATTGACCTCTGTTGATTTTACATCAGTATCCCATACAAAGCAGAAAATATCAAGCTGCTATTAGAAGAAAAGCCATTGCCTTTTTAAAAAAAAGGCCACATTTGACAAATTTAGAAAACAGGCAATATTTTCAGACTAACAACTGTGCATGTTGGAAATTCTAGTGTGTGTTTTGAATGGGCTTCATTGGCCCTCTGGTCCTGAAATTTACTCTGCCGACAGTATAATGGTCCTGCTAAACCTCCAGTTCAAGTAAAAACATGAATATTATGAAAACAGGAGTTATGTGGTTTTTCTGCTAAATGCAGCGATTAACTGCTTGGTGGAGTGTCATTCTGGCCTACTAAAAAATGAAAAGCACATCTGGTGACTGTAGCTGAAGGCCCAGTGGCTCAGCGTCATTAGCAGACAATACTTTGACAAAGTAATGCCGTAGACCTCAGACCTGGGATGAAATGTTGTAGCAATTAGTCTTAGCTTCTGTTGAATTTGCTTTGAATACCAGACAGGGGTGATGGGTCAGAAAATGTATACTGCATCAGTGACTTTAGTGTATTTTTTGTGACTATAGGAATGTTTGCTGCTACTATTTGTCACAGGTCTGATGGACATACAGAGAAGAGATTCAGTGTTCCAGTCTATTAGACCTGCATGAAGCCGTAGAGACTCAAATATTGTTTTTCACGTTGTTGATAATTTGGCTGAAGAAGATTTAACCACTGGCAGGAAACCCCCTGATTCAATATGATTTCAAGATACCTGATTGCTGATTTGATATATATTGTGAATCTGTAATTATTGTGATTCAATTTAACATTTTTTTTTACACTGGATTATGGAAAATAGCTCAATCATACTTCTGAATACATCTTGATCTCATTTGAGCTTTTAACATTTGTTGCGGGTCTGACAATGCCCAACAAAACAAAAAACCATGCAGTGTTTCTTCCTGAGTAATCTTGTTCTAATATGGGCAACATGGGCTCACATGTTGGTTTCTATTACCACGATACTTGACTTTTCTGTGGCTTAGTTTGTGTAGAGCAGTGCTCATGTTTAACTCATCTTTACCTTCTAAATTGTTAAAGCCTAAGTCCTTCCAGACTTTTTTGATTAAGTGTGGAGGTGCAGCATGAATCTCAGTGTTTTTTTCTTTGAGTCTTTAATTCCAGTGATGATAGGCTTGATCCCCATGATGCTACACTAGAGACCCGGAAGTCAATGTTTGTTTGAGCAGGTCACATAGACGTCTGTTGCAATCTAACTGAATTGAAAAAGTATCAATTCATGGTCAGCATGCCGTATAAAAATCATCCCAAAAAAAAAAAAAATCAAGATTTGTACCTTTTTTTTTTTTTAATGTTGTGATTTCAGCATGTTTCTGGAGCAATGAATGCATGTTCAGAATGGAGATGAGTAATTGGGTAGAGCTGAAGGAGAGCAGTGGGTGGTTTACTAACTAATTGACTGACTGACAGTACTGTAAGTGTTCCTCCTACTGTAACTTGCCTTCTTATACGTGATATATCACCTCAGCAAAATATTTACACTTTTCGGCATGTATTCTTGCATAGGACTTTCTTGAATCTCCACTTTTGTCAGTCTTGGCACCGCTCACTCACTCACTTTTGAAACCCAGCTATGATTATGATGCTCCTAACACAGTCACAAAGATAACATAGCAGGCCCGTTATTGTTGTGGTGTTTCTCCTCATGGTGGAGCTGAAGCAGAGCAGTTCTGGCAGCTTGTCCTTTTCAGAGACTCCGAGCACAGCGAAGCCTACAGCCCGTGTTACCGAATCACAAAAGTGAACCAAACTGAGCAAGTAGCCAGCTATTGAGCCTCCTCACATCTAGTTTCTGAAGAAGATGCAGCAGTGTGCGCTGAGACCTTACAAACATCACAGTGCCACCTAGAGGCCAACCTGGGTCTGTATGCACCTCAGGGTGATGCATAGTAACTGGGTTTAAAACATAGTGTGAATTGTTCCTAGCTTCTAGTGGTCAAAACGATAAACTATAATTGTTATTTTTGAACTAGAATATGATTATAAAATGCAATGTGATGTGATCTGTGGCCCACTTTGATTCTTCATGGTTATAAAAACAGAATCTGCACCCAGTGTACAAATCAGCTGCTTTCGTAGCCTCCAGTGTTGGACATCTTTATTATCATCTCTGTCTCCTCAGTGGGCTGTAGTAAGTGAGCGCTTCACAGGATTTTACTGTTGCCATGGTAGTGATGATAATGTGAATGGCAGCTTCCTGAGTGCAGCTTTATGCAAATGAGGTTCGGCTGGACTCCGTGTGGCCTGATCCCATCCGTCCAATAAGCTAAGGTGGCTGCACTGGATGGGTTTACAAAAACTGAAAAATGGGCTATTTCAGCTTTAAAAGAAATAAATTAAGGCCACGGCATTTGGCTAAAAGTGTGCTTTCAGTTATCAAATGCACCATTTACAAGAACAGAGCGGGGAGGCACTGACTCACTCACAATTAACACTGTGTCAGTCACAGAGAGTATGTCAACACGTGTGTGCATGTGTGTGTGGATGTGTGTGTGTTTGTGTGTAATTTGTTTGTGTTCATCAGACTCAAAAAAGTCGCTTTGATATTTTAAAGTAAAGTAACACAGACTGATGAAAGTGAGGCTGTCGGACCTTTCTAATGAAACAGAGCAGGGAACAGCCACACATCAAACACTAACTTGAGTTGTTTTTGCGCTCTCTCTCTCTCTTCTCTCTCTCTCTCTCTCTCTCTCTCTCTCTCCATCCAGGCTGCGGAGGTGGAGAGGCAGCTGTCCACTCAGGTCCATTCATTACGGGACGACTTCAGGGAGAAGAGTGTTTCTACACGCCAGCACATGACACGACTAGAGAGTCTACAGGCTGAGGTGAGCTGCTATGAATGTGGTCTCTGCTTCATGTATGACTTCATGCAAAGTAGGCCTGTGGTTGATTGATCACCTGACTGACTGACTGGCTGGACGATTTATTGACAGTTTGACTGATGATTCACTGATTGGTGCTTTTTAGTGCACATGTTCCTGCAAGAGTCCATGTGCAGTCAGCCATCTAACTCTAGCCTACAAGTTGCAACACAGAAAAGTAGAGTTACCTATTGATTTCTTCTGCGCTGAGGGTCCTTCTGCTCAAGAAGTCATTTAGCCTGT
>OMLB01050439.1:0-24193 GCA_900302555.1 Myripristis jacobus
CACATTTTTGAACATCTTTTAGGTTTGAGGTCAATTTGACCCCTGCAGTTTAAACTTCCACTAAATTATTATAACTAAAATTGTTATCAAAGTTTACGTGTCAGGTACTTTATGTTTCTTTGTTGATTACCTAAATAGCCCTTTAAATAAAACATAACTCCCCCCCACCTCCACTTATACATCCAGTATAAAGAAATATTAATTTTTGGTGTTTTAATGGCTTTATATTATTTCTAAGTACAGATTTTTGTTATTTATAACCAATGCGTTACAAAGTGTGAACAGGACATTGAAAACATATCATCATGTGAATTTCCTCTTTACCCGGTAGTGCCCATTACATTAGGAACACTCATTAAATATGAAGCAAAAAAATGATGTTAATCATTCATTTAGAGACGTTAAACACTGGCTGGGGTCAAATTGACCCCAAACATAATAGGAGGGTAAAACCGGCCCAGGCTTGATTTAACTGTACTGAAATTATGTAAAAATAAAACACATTAAATGGAAGAGTAAAAGCGTTGTCTTTGCGGTTGACTGCCTGGCAGGACAGACGAGCAGCGGCACCCTGCATCCTGAGGAGCAGCACTGAGCGCAGATCAAAGGGACACTCACTTGGCACAGCGTTTGCAGACCTCGCAGGCCTGATCGGGCACACAGAACGTGCCCGCCTTGCACTGGCACTTGGTGTCTGTGGTCCTGGTGCAGGGCTTCGTCTCCGTCTCATCTGCGGACGCGGAGGAGGAAGAAGAGAGAGGGGTAAAGTGACGGCGGTTAAGACGGGGAGGAATCCTATAATTTTAACTGCTGGTGTAAAATGCTGCGTGTCGATCAAGCCGGTGATGGACTGACATAAATCTGGTGGGCCTCCAGTCCACAACAGCAGAAACAACTCACTCTGAAAGCGGCAGTCAAATAAGCAAGCACCGAGTGAGTCATCAGATGAAATACATACACATATTGAATGCACGTGGATAATCTCAAGTGTATTGGCAAATATTCTCTTGTACCAAACTATCTGTAACCACACACACACACACACACACACACAGACCTCAATATTCAAAGTGTGCCAATATTATAGGGATGACTGTTGGTGATTTCAAGATATTTGCACACACAAGATTTTTTTTTGGACAGACAATCATTATTAATGTAGATATGATGACCATGCAGCTAGAGGCAAATAATATAGCAGCTCCGACAGCCTATTAGGTTCAGAAAACTGTCTGCCTTTATTGTAACGCAGCTTTTTAAATCTAGGAAAACACAACACGTATTACAATATGAAAAATCCTATCCAGTTCCATTATAGTATCTATATAATATGAACATATTGCCCAGCCCTAGAGAGTTGGGTATTGGTAGTAAAGGAGTACAACAGGCCAAAGAGGGGACTCTGGCTTCAAAGAAAGGTTGCCAGTTGGGGTTAAAAACAAGGAAATGACAAAGAGAAGACTTTTATTACATATGCTGGCATAGTTTAGCAGAAGCTGGTTGTCACAGACACGATTCTCAGGAGGGAGGAGAGAAATGATTGAAATTATAGTACATTTTAATAATAATTAAAGTAGAGCAGTGTAGGTGTTAAACAGTGCTCGGTGTGGAAGAGGCTGCTTATGAGCGAGAACCAACTGCTGAACCTTCTGGATGTTTTGTGGGCCAAAAAAAAAAAAAAAATGACCTCCCCAAACACAGAAAGCACACACACACAAACACACACATTTTCCTCTACCGTGCCAGGAAGTGCTGTAACAACATCCAACACAACAATACAAAACAACCTTAAATAATTCAACACTGTGGCCATATTCAAGACATGGAATTATTTCTTCAGCCGACTCTGCTGCTCTCTACTTTAGAAAAAGGCTTTCTATGGTAACAATGAGTGTGTGCCTGTGTATTTCAATGACTGAGGTTAATGCCCTATTACATGTTAGGAAATTTCAGAAAAGCACACAAATAGCATTTGTTTGGTGGATCCAGCTTCTAAGTAATCATACTAAAATTGGAAACAAAGCCCTCCTGATATAAGCAGTTAAATGACATGCGCTCTGGAACAATTCTACTTTAAACTGAGGGAGGCAAATTGCCTGCTGTCCCAAACGAAGATGTCTCTGACAGTGATTAGAAGTGAGGACAGGCCAAGCAGCTGGCTCATCAAGCCAGTCAGAGACGGATTTAATTTGACACTGAGAGTGAGGTGATGCCGCCTCGAAACCGTGCGTGCACAAGCTGTCAGTCACTTTGTAAAAACAAAACAAAACTCAAAAACACAATGTAATAATGCTGATTATGTTCATTATCCAAAAGATGATACTTTGATTGGTTGATCTGACTAATGAATTGATTGTATTACATGTAAATGAGATGCAAGTGGATGGTTATTACGCTCTGACTGCTTAATTCGACTTATGACCTGGTTGTGCCACAAGCTGGCCTTTGTCTCGGTGTTTGCTCTTCACATTGTACACTCAAATGAAGGCCTGAGGTCAGTCGTTGAGACGTTTAGTGCAGTGGATTACAACGCGGCCTCTCCGTGTTTGAGTTTCTTTTTCATGCTTGATTGACTTTGTTTGGCTCGACCTGCGCTGACACGAACGTTTTCTGAAGGTGTGCATTTGTGTTGCCGGGCTGTGAGAACTCGGTGGGTGTAGTAGCACAAGTACGGTAAGAAGAATTCATACCACAAAGGTGTTGCACGTAACGGTGCAACTTATAGAAAAAAACAAGAGACAGAATGTGAAGTATAAACTTAAAAAAAAAAAACCAAACCAAAACAAGACTTTAAACACAGACTTTGAAAACTTTAAACATTCTGCTATTCTTCCTCCATTTCAAACTGCATTTTTGTAATCCTTTGTTGATGAGTCATACAGCAAGGGTTGGTGCACTTGGCGGTTTCTCAGCGTGAGCCACAGACAGCGTTTGTGTGTCACGTGGAGGGCTGGAGAGAGGCTCGAGCTGCAGGGGCACAGGCAGCCTGAGCGAGGGAGCAGGCTGGACTGACAGCACCATCTGACTGGGCAGAGGGCTTCCACACACACAAGGCCACTTACTGCAACACAAGCAGACAAAGGTGGACACAGGTAGCGGACGCAGGGAGCTGATAGGCTGGGGAAACGCAGGGGGCGGGACTAGCAGACGGGGTTAACAGGACACAGGTGACAATGCTTAACCAAGCAAGAATGCAGGAAGGAATCGAGACATTTTGCTACCTTATCAAAAACAAACTCAGGCCTTGTTCAGACTGCCAGCCCGAATCTGTTTGCTGGCATATCCAGATTGTATCAAGACTGATTTTTGAGAATTTGGACAACCGAAAACCACACGCAATGTGGTTTTTGTGAAGTGGATCCAAGGCACATTTGTAGGTGCCTGAAATGCAATTCCAATTGGATTTTCACAGATCCAGATGTTTTGGCTGCCCAAATTGGATTTCAAAGTGTCTTTTTGCGTAACTTCCATAAGATCTTTGTATTAGAGAGACAAATCTGATTTGCCTGCAGTCTGAGTTGCGCCTGCGGAAGGCTTCAAATGGAGTCTGAGGAATCTCTCCGCCCAGATAAGGTCCAACAGGGTTGAACTTCCTGTCTGTCAAAACAGATGGAAATATGATTTGTGGACAGCTCTCACTGGAAGTGAATTGCGGTGAACAGGCCTGGGTAGACACATCAAATCAGTGTGGTTGACCAGGCGAGTGTGAGGCCAAAGTCATGACAAGTCTGACGCAGACACGCTCTTGGTGTCTGTGGTGCTGGCAGAGCTCAGAGGCTACCGCCGAAGCTTACATGCACTTTTCCAAAAAACACAGAACTGCATTTGTTAGTGCAAATATAGTAAATGGAGGGAATCTGAAATGTGATCAAAATATGAGAAAGAATGGGAGAGAGGAAATCTGGGAAAACACTGGGAGAGAGGCATGAAAACTACTCTCCCACATGTTGCTTCATTTGCATTCTCTGGGATTTACATTTCCAGTGGGTAACAGACTTTTTTTGTTTTCCTAGTTTGCGTCTTTGAAACAAGCTGAATTTATTCACGTGTGCATGCGAACAAACAAACAAACAAACAAACAAACACACACACACACCACCGCTTTGCTTTTTCAGCAATTAAATTCACATCATCTTGAGAAAATGCACCTGATCTTATTTGTTGTTCTTTTTTCAAAACCTGAGACTGAAAACTTTGTAAAGGAGACGACACAGTGCAGATTTTTCTACAGTGTATTTTTAACCAATCAGCTAGCAGCATGAGGTGATATGAAAGCACAAGGATAGTAAGAAGGTTTTTTTTTGTTTGTTTGTTTGTTTTTTTAGATTTATTCTTAAAAAGGTAACGCCTATACACTCAAACAGACACAGAACTCTATGGGTGCAAATGGACTCTGCTTGCTGGACTGGGTGTGCAAGACATCTGGACAAGTATTGACAATACCTTCCATAATGCATCAAAATATGAACATTTATGAAAATCTGAAATGTTCAAAATTTTAGTTAAAAAATAAACATGAGGCTGTAAACACGCTGTGCTAAAGAAGCCATTCAGTGGCGTCATGTCCTCTATTTCGGTCACATTTCTTTGTATGTCTGAACAGGCGAAGAGGTTCGCTTGTTTTGTTTGGTGTTGAGAGCTTGACCTCCTCACTTAACGCTTTTCCGGCTGTTGAGCTATTTTACACGCTGCTGGTAATGCTGCGCCTCGGCTTTGCTTCCTGCATGCTGCGCCGAAGGAAGCAAACAATCACGACACAAATGCAGTCCAGAACAGAGACTGCTGCATAAAATCAGCCATCGCTATGAAGTGACAAAGATATGTTATTATGAGCACAATTATGTTGTTGCGTAATTATGCTCTGCTCCAACTGTGCTGGAACACGACAAGGGAGAAGAGCAAGGATTCAAACAGCAAATAGAGCGAGGACGAGTGGCCCTCATTAAAAATAAAAATAACTGTGCATTTGATGCTTTCAATGGCGTTATTCAGGAGCGACAACTTGAGATGCGCAAAAAAGGGTTTTAAGGCACAGATCCATCACTATGTCCTAACATGTTCCTATTAATTATTACAAGATTATAAATGCCTTTAAACTGGAGCAAACCACGTGAAAGGCGTTCTTAAAACCTCAATGAAAAAGCACAAAACACATCCTATGTAACAGTAGTCTCTTTTCTGGAGCCTCGAGCCTTTCACGGGGCACAAAGACGCCCAGTGTGGGTTAGACAATGAGACATAGCCACACCCAGCGCAGACAGGTGAGACAGACACACAGGCTGAACCTCCCGAGACACGGAACACACTCGCGCTCAGTGTGTGACACAAAACAAAACAAACACAAAAAAAAAAAAAAAAAAAGACACACCCTGCTGCTCCATGTAACATCATGAGATCAGATTAACTTTCCTCAACAATATCCAGCAAAAACTGAATGGCTGAGTGTCTCAAGTGACCTGGATTTAGAAAAGGTAAAGGGCTAAATTAAAGCTGACAAGAAAAAAGCTTATGATCATTTTGGACACGCAGACAGCCATACGCTTTTGGTGACCAGAATAAAAGAAGCGCGGAGAGAAAGAGGGTCTGGTTACCTGTGCGGCAGTGTGTGCAGGGCAGGCAGCGGTTCATCCCGTTGGAGTGCTCTGTGTAGGTCTGGCCGTGCTCACAGGGCAGGCAGGTCCCCTGCTCTTGATCTTTTTCGCAGGCTTTCTGCACAAAGGTGCCTGACAATACAAACAAAGAAAAAATAAATAACGGCTCAAGTTCTACTTTTAGCTCTGAGAGTGCACGTTGGGTTTTGTGCATGACCCATAACTAAGCTTAGGAAGTTGTTTACTAAATTACAGAGTGATCTGATCTAAAATATTGGTTGTAATTCATGCTTATCGTTTTCACACTCATTTCATGCATTCCAGGAATAAGAGCACTCAGTGCTCATGTGTTTTCAGGACTTATCTGATGCACAAACAGGAAAAAACAAGACGCTATAAAAAGTGATGGAGGGTAAAGAATTGTTGCATTAAACATTTAACGTCACGCATTTGAGGGTATTGATAATGTAGTCCGGTTTTTGAGGATTTCAGAGGCTTTTTTTTTTTTTTAAATCACAAACTGAGTGTGGGTAGAAGTGATATTCACGATCCATCCAGACTGAAAAGTGTTGATAATAACCACAACGGTGATGAAAAAAAAAACAAACAGAAAAAACTTTCCCACCAGAGCAGTTCACATCACTAAACATCTAAAGTGGCTTTTGGGAAAGAACGATTAAACAAAGCAGACGACTAAAGGGTGGACAGTCGTGTATCCTGAGAAAAACAGTTTGCTGTCACAAGGCACAGGCACGTATCGATGCTCTCTTTAATCTGTGTCTAATGAATTCCTCTGTACTTTTCGGCCTCCGATGTGTACATGTTGTTGACTGCACAGGCGTATTGTGTTGTTACAGTAAACCTGCTATCTATCGCCCAGCTGCAGGTGCTCGATAAAAGGAGAGCGGGTCGATTTCCAAGCGTTCTCGGTGAGGAGTGTCACGTCCAGGGTCATCACTGCATTTGAGGTTTACCCTGAGAGCCTTCTCAGACACACGACACGAGTGACTGTGCTTTTAAAATGCACCAACTTCAAATGCATTTATGAAGGAATACATCAAAGAATAAGGCTGTAAGTTACCAACAAACAAGTGAGAAAACATCTAGTTCCTGCACTGCGAGGACGAGATGATTAAAACAGCGAGCAACAGCGGGGAGCGACTGCATCCTGGCCAGCTGAGTTTTGAGCGACTTACAAAAACTAATCAACAGCCTGATCCAATCTGATGAACCAAACTGTTAATTTAAGAAGATCTGGGACATTAAATTGACACAAGGCAGTCAATTTTTTTTTTTATTTTAGAGTTTGCTTCACTTTCCCCACCACTCTGACTTTCTGCATCAGAGCAGTTTGTCCTCCTGGATATTTTCCTGGCCAGAGAGCAAATATTTAAGAAACTGGCCTGCGGTATCATTCAGGGTATGGGTTAATGAGTTTCTCACACTGCTGGAGTATGTTTTCAGCTCCACAATGTAACTTTAGTTTCATTAATATCCCCTACATGTAATAACACGGCCTAATAGTGGTTTAGCCTGTCTGTGACATGTACCTCATTGTCTTGCAAGCCACTTGTCTTTACAGTTAATTGAATTACAATGACAATGAGCTATGGACTCAGTTTAGCACATTGTTTTGTTGGTTTAGGATTCATCCGCGCTATAAAACACGGGCGAAGACGGGTTGGCACATAAGGTCAATCTTAATGCAGCGAGAAACACAAACAAGATCATTTCTCATTTTTTTTTTTTTTTTATGTAACTCAATTCCATCCTTGATTCCTGTGGAAAATGTCATTCATGATGTCGGCCCTAGTCTGCACTCCAGCTCATGATCCTGGCTTACAGGAACATTTGCTGGTCAGAGGGAGTCTCAGGTTGTTGTTCTCGGTTTGGTCCCACCGGGCCCGTTCATGTGGACCTGCACGGATTATAGCTCCGGCTGCACCTGGATCTGTTACGGATCACTTGAGTCTGTTGTGATTCTTCTTACCAGCTTGACAGTTGAGGCAGCACAGTCCCTGGTGTGAGTACTGCTGGTTCTCCACACAGGTCCTGTGCTGACGAAGCGTCTGGTTTCTGTAGTCGTCGTTGGACCACTGGGATGCCGGACCGAGCTCTGCCACGCAACCGACCAGCCCGACAGACAGCACCGCCACCAACATCTGTATCACAGAGGTCAGGGACGAAAAGGCAAGAGGAAGACAGGCGAGGGGAGGAAAGGGGTGGGGAGAGGGAGTGGGACGGGGTAGGAAGAGAGAGGAGAGACAAGCATTTTCATCATTTGTGTGCATCCAACAGAGGCAGAGTTTACAATGAGGCAAAGGTCAGCAACTGCCTTACGTCCCGAGCTATCGAGGGCCACATAAACACCTCATAAAGTTTTTCCTTAAGAAATTATGCATGTCAAAAATCCATGGATTTCCCTGAGGTTCGCTCCTCTGCTCTGGAGGGTCAAGGTGGATGTGTTTTTTTGTTTCCCCACATAAAACTGACATAAATACATGCAGCATTGTTTTTGCTCTCCATAGGGTTGCACTATGTGTGCATTGTGTTTGTTCTGTCAGTGTCCTTGTCATGAAACGGGCCTTTCACGACGAGGTTTCTAAATGAACACGTTCAACTGATCCCACCAGCCCAAAACGAGCAATGTCTTTCCAAATAAAAAGTAGTGGGCATCTACACAGGGCCGGTCACGTGGTAACTGGGGAATCTGCAGCTGTGTTCATTTTCATACCAGTTCTAGAGTCGACAAGGCATTAAATTGGCAACACCCACAGGCGCAACGCGGTGCAGAGTTCAGGACAAATAGCGCCTCTCTTTGTGAATATGTCCCAAGGAGCTGGACATCGTTGCTGTGGTCTTCACTTTAACTCAGTATGAGGTCTGGCGAAGAGAGGAATGCACAAGTAGGTCTAATTAAATAAATAACAACTGGCTGCGCTTTCTTTGTGCAGCCAAATATGCCGGCGGCGAGGCTGGCACTCCTTTTGACTGCTGATATCAGCCGGGTCACCCGTTCCTCCACTTGGACAGGATGGTGAGACAGGCGGGGACATCACAAAAAGACACAAAGAAGAAAAACACAAAGCGCACGGCTGACAATGAGGGGGATATTGAATTTTGTCCTCCCTGAAATGCAATCAGCCTCGCAGACTTTTTGTTTAAATCTGAAAAGTTTGCTGATAAAACGCACATTGCTTTAGAATACGGTGAGCTGAGGTGCTGTTTATGTGACTGCCGTTTCACGTGGGCCTCGATCATGTGATTTCTAAAACCAGCTGACGGTTTGTACTCCATTTCTGTCGCTCGACACTCTCACACCCTCTTATGTAAAAAACGAGCAGACCGGCGCCATATTGAGTGCAGCCGCCGACAAGGGGGAGAGATATAGGGATGGTGGAGGGCCCCATGCCTGCGTTTGCCCGAGGCTCCAGAATCATTAAGACTGCCCCTGGCATCCACAGTATACAGAGTCACCCACTCATACACATTAGATGAAAAAGCGCAGAGAGGAGAGTTTGTATTTTCATAAGAAACCTTGTGTGAGCAATCTAGGCCTTAATTTGAACCATCTGATCTGAACATCTGCCGTGGGAAGGCAATTAAGAGAGCCACACAGCTCTGATGTGAACTGCAGGCAAAACAAGCCCGTGTGTGGACGACGCAGGGCCGGACAAAAACTGCATGCACTACAACAGGCAACCTAGCCTAACTTAATTATTTCGTGATCTGGTTTTCTCGTAGGGAGCAGTTGAAATGCAGACAATCCATTACCTAAGCTGCGCATATAGAATGGGTTCGATAAGGTATCTTAGCTAACACCGGTGCGGTGCCCATATCAAATGTGATTCCAGTAATCCATTCATGTGCTAGATAATAACCGGCTTGTATAGGTGGGGTACTGAGAAGAATACAGCCGAACACTTTAGCGAGGCCCCCAGGCGCTGGTGTTTATTCACACGCTTTTCACCATGTCAATGTGAGAAGGCCCCATTCATTGGCAAACAACACACTTTAGTGCCTCTACTTCAAATGACCCACATTCTTAAACCCCGGCTCTTTGAATGGCATGACATGCGACACTGCCACGAAGCGCCTCAAACGCAACGCGACACCTCCTGTGTAAAGGAGAAGCCCAGTTTTTGGTGGTTTTGTCTCTCCCTGTGTCCCAGCCCCCTCTCCTAATAGAGACTGGAAGAGAAAAGGACAGGTTCGAGCCGCATTGAGAGGAAGAAAGAGAGAAGGGAGGGTAGTGTGTGAGCGAGAAAGTGAGACAGAGGGGACGGCATGGGAGTTTGCGAGGGGGAAAGGGTGGGATAGAGAGTGTCCGTGTGTGTGTGTCTGTGTAAGAGAGAGAGAGAGAGAGGGGGAACCTCACGGCAGATAGACAGAGGTACAGAGAGAGGGACAGATTGAAGCTGAGACCGACTCCTGACGCTCGACTCGGCTCTCTGGACGGCAGCCATGCCTTGTTGTTCAAAAGAAGTTTCCCCTCACTCTCCCTTTCCCTTCTTCCTCTCCCTCTGCTCACGTCAGACTTTCCAAAGACGCTGAGAGGCAGACGTGGAGGGGCAGACGGCCGGCAGAGCACTCACAATCACACCATTTAGATCTATCCAAACATTCTGAGGGAGGGGGGGCGGCAGAAGAGAGAAGGAAAGGGGAGGGAGATAAAATGAGAGGGGGACTAGCTTGCATGACAGGGTGAGTCTAAGACTTGAATACATTGTGTGTGACTGTGGGGTGGGGGATGTGAAGAGAAATGGAATTGAAGTGAGACTAAGGAGAGGGCCGTGTGAAAAGGCAATAGAGAAAAATCCATGCCTACAAGCATGCGTGCACTAGGAGGCAGTGGAAAGGAAAATGAGGTGGAAAAAATATGACTTGGATCGCTTAACTAAACTAGAGGTGATTCGGCACTTGTGGTGATTCCACAAAGTAGCAAAGCAGTTACGCTGCAATCAGTGTGAGACAAGAGGAAACATAATCAAGCATTCGGAGGCCAATAAGTGATCATGGCCATTCTAAACTAAAAACTCAGGTGCTTTGTTGACAATGAAGATGCAGAGAAAGCGTAAAGCAGCCTGATCTCTTTAAAATTCATGAAATGAATGCAATGTCATGCATTTAAACACTCCAGGCATGAGAAGTGAGAAAAATACTTTTTCCAACGAGAAAAAAATGATGTGAAGGATGCATGACTGGAGACAGGTTGAATACCAGCTGCCACTGAAATTGCACTGGAGAAGTGTGTGTGTGTGTGTGTGTCTGTTGGAGGGGTAGGTGACGGTGGACAGGTGTGTTCATTTGCCCCTGGGTCCAATTCCCAAAATCACACCACAAGATTCTTACCAGGAATGAAGTTTGTTTTTAGCTCATGTTTTTCTTATTCAACCATTACCAAGGTACCAACTTGTTGCCTAACCTTAACCATGAAATTAACACAAGTTCATTTTCTTGACTAAAGTTAAGTGACACATTTGTACTAAAGTGACAAATGATAATTTGTGGTGGAGAAACATAACCTAAAGACATCTTGTGTCCATCAAGCATCGCTCTGTGTTTCAGACTTTGTGCTCATTTCATGAAATTTTATGAGACTATGTTGGAGTAATAATATGGCATCACATCCGCTCTCAGCTAATCGCAGCGCCTGTGATTCACAAGACTCCCAGGTGCACCTCCCTCACAGGCAAACACGTTCAGCTCGGCGGCTGAGCGCTGCCCCAAAGAGGAGTCAAGGCCATTTTATAGGGGAAAAAAATAACACTGGAATTTGCCACTGACATCAAGCATGGTTTAGAAAGAGAGAGTTCTGTGGGACTGCAAAACTCTCTCTGTGTGTGTTAGTGTGTGACAAAGTCGGCCCATTCTTTTTTTTTTTTTTTTAACAAATCCAGTTCAGTATAGTTGAAGGGATCCCACTGTGCTGAATCTTGTAAATATAGCCTTTGCATAAAACAGGAAATGAGCAACACGGTCAATAGTTGTCCACACACGTGCCTATGGCTACTGCACTATATACAAATAAATGTACTGTATACAAAAACACTACGGGCAGCCGCAATGTGGCTTAGCTTTACCTCTAAGACCTAGTCAGGAGGAAGACTGGAGTGACCGTAACCTCAGTGTAGAAAGCCCTCCAAACCCACAATCCCTGGCAACTCTCCAACACTAGCTGGAGTGGTACAGTCCACTTCACAGTCTTCTCTATCCTGCTCACAATGAGTGGGCTTGGCTGCAGATTATATGGCAAAACAGTGTCCTATTGTGTCACGCTTTCGGCCAACGTGAATGACAGGTTAGTACTGTGCCTGTGTGGACGCAAGTTAAGCTAATGTAAGGACAATGTAATAGTGAGGGCCCCACTGTTCATCTGACAGCAGTAGCTACCCTCCACTTCCTCTCAAAACCCTGGGTTCTTCCAAATTGCCTTGGCACAAAATCCGCACATGCCATGTACACTGAGATTGTGTTTGTGACTAAACGACAGGACATCCTTTCAGTTGACCTGGCTTATCAATGGGCCATTTAGAGGGGTGTGTTTTCGCTCCACATCCCTGAAGGAATTACAGTGAACTCCATTATAAAATAGACAGAAACAAAAAAGATATGCACTCTCGCACACGCACACACACACACACACAAACACTCGGGTGCATGCACAAATACACACACGTGTACATGCACATGTAGGCACGCACACACAAACAAAGGGGGATGGTTTATTTCATATAGGACAGATGATTTCAATCATAGATGTGTGATAAGGAGTGGCATGCTGTACCTCATTACACTCCGGTTCCACAGTGGTTCCGCAGTGGGACCTGACCCTCCATATCATGCTTTTCCCATTAGCCACTCCTATTCTTTCATCCATTATCTCTGAGGGACGTTTGTGATACGAAGGGTACAGTACACCCACCCTCCAGGATAACGCGGACAGAGAGCGAAGGGATCTTTGAGGAGTTTACATTACACGGAGTGAAAATATTGCTCCGCATAACTCGAACGCTGACAATGCCGGATAATAAGCAAAGCACCAAACAGCTTCTCGATTTAGGTCAGCGGCTTCACATGTGCTCACACGACGTCTCTCAACTTTAAAGCAGGTCCAAAGAGGCAAATTCAAGATATTATGTATCTCATGCAATGAATTCAGTCGTGCTTCGGGCGCTTTTCAGCAAAACTTTTTGAAAACAATTTAGCAATCACTCCATCGATGTTCAGCAGTCGGACGGTCTGAGCCAACAGCCAAATTAGGCTTACACAGATCCCGGACCATTATTGCATTATTTCCATGCTACATTAAGGAATCCAGCGATTTGCACCCTGATAACGTTAAAGGGCTCTCTAGCACATGACAGGCTGAAAGACTGGATGTTTTACTTTTTTCTTTTTCTTTTTTAAAAACACAGCTTTTGATTTGCAACACTGCATTAATGACTTGAACATTAAAGTTTTATTTCACTTCAAAAGTTAAACATTGGAATTAAAGTTCAAATGTGTGTTCTCTGTACCTTAGCACAGCTCGGGCTGAATATTGCTGAATATTAACCACTGTGGCCACTTATCCATTATAGAGGTATTGAAGAGGTGACTGTGATAGCAGCAGTGATCATTTTATGGAAATCAGAGCAGGCTCTCTGCTTTTCAGCTAAGCTTCACTATGAAGCTCATTTTGATGCCAGAGCGGCTTGGACAAACACTTCATAAATCCTCTGAGTCAACATCTAATCTCATTGTCAACTGAAAAGCTCCAAGCTGGCCTGATACACAGATTAGAGGTGATTCTCTGCTTACGACTGGACTAGATTTGCAAAGCCACAAGAATCACACAGAGGTTTCGGATCGTATTCTACGGCGTTCAACATTTCTGCTCATTATCTTACCCTCGCTGTTATGTTTTCTTGACAAATTGTTGACGATAATTCTTGTTTTCTTGGTGCTAAGTGGTATTCAGATGGCTCTCAGAGCTCACACCAGTCAGTCGCTGCGGCTACATGTACAATATTCCTTCAATCCATTTGAAACCATTCTGATTCTGAGATTCCATGTAAAATTCCATGTTAACATGGATGCTAAATAAAGTGATCTGATAAGGCGTTTGTTTACGAGCCCCAAAGCGTTTAATCAGAATAACTTTTTTCTGACATGTGCACAGTGGCTCCGCCCTGCCAGGAAGTGTCCAATCTGCTGTAAATATAAATATAATACTGGCTGGGTCAAAACCACTTTTGCCATTTTGACTTTTAGCCTTGTAATGAGCAGCCTTCAAACGTTTCCAGCAGTTGTTGATTTGGTCGATCAACAGGTGGATTCCAGCTTCGTTCATCTTTTCAAAAAACTTGTTTGAACAACTTGTGTTTTCGAGCCTTTTGGCAATGGAGGTGTTCAGCAATCCTTTAAACATTCACTCTTATAAAAACAGTTGTAGCAGCCACAGACCAGTTGTGTTTTGCTACCACTGTGTTTCTGTCCATCCTGGCAGCTCATCATGTCACCTAACGCTGAGCAAACATGGGGCAAACGTGCTTAAAGACTATACTTATTCCAAACAGAGAGAAATGCCCAGATTAAATGTTTTTACGTGGTTATTATGAAAGGTTTACACCAGCCCTTTCAAGCTGATTCAAAGTTTCCTCTAATCAGGCCAGTTTCTTCCAACCGCGGTGGTTACAATAGGCATTTTTATTCTGATTTGGATATATTCCTTTTTATTAGTGAGATATTAGGGTCCATGTAAATGCAGCTCATGATAAAGTGGACTATGAAAACATATGCCACATACCAGGCGGAAAGCAGTGGAAATATATAGCCAGTCTGGTGAAGCATTATCATTATTGCTAAACTATGCTGACATCTCATGCGAGCAAACAAGGCAACCAGCTAATGTCAAGACCACAAAGCGTCACTTGCCAAAACACTGTCAATATATTCAGTGCTCCTCCAAGCAAAGGTACTACTCATCATTATGAAGCTGTTAAATGTGAAGAGGCTTAGTCACAATTCCACTGAAAGGAGTCAGGCAACAAAGCTCTGACACCACAAACACCATACTGTGGAGTGCACATGAAATGAAACACACACACACACATACCGAGGAATACGTTCACGGGCACACGCAGTCACTCATGTACGCACACGCCAGCACACACACAATGGAGTGTACAAGCACACATGCAGCGTACGAGTGGGAGCGTGTGAAAAGCGGCTGCCCCCTCCTCTCAGGGAGCACAGGAAGCTCGAGACAATGCCGAGGCTTCATGCAGGGTTCAGCTCCACACTGTTCTCTCCGCAGCGGCCTGTCTCAGAGCAGGCCCGGGACCCGATTAGACCCACAACATATCCGCCAGGCTTGGTATTTATAACTCAGGGAAGCTGCAGCTCCACGGCACGCACGCACACACACACACACACACACACGCACGCAGAGTTTCCTCAGGAGGTTTGCTTCACTGATTAGGACCAATGTGTGACAGTGTGCGTACCACAAGCAGGTTAGGTGGCATTCACATTCATACCAGAAAAGAGGAAAAAAAAAATTCTATGATGACGTGAGTCCTAGTGAATTTCCTGTTCTGAGCCACACACACTTGTGGCTGGTGAGATTACTGACAGCCTCACACTGACAGGCCACATTAAACTGTAGCTGTTGTTTGGGTGACAGTGAGAGAAGACTGCTGAAAGTTTAACAGGTCAGCTAAAGAGTTGTAAACAGGTGCGGCGTGAGACACATTTTCCGTCTTGTTCATGTTTTGGGTTTGGGGGGCGGGGCTCTGTGGTTGCAAAGGTTGGTTGCTGATGTCATAAATGTACACATCACTGCCTTTAAAGACAAATGAGTCATGTATGCTTGTTTACTTATTGGAAAATAGGTAACCAATGGCGAGGACATTGAATTTCAGCGTCAGTTATCAAATTGAGTTTAAGAGATTTGTGTGAAGATGTGCTTAACCTTATCCTAGCCTTTTCAGATTCTCGGCAGACCAATCTAATTTTCCAGAACAAGAGTGGAGCTGAATAACAACTCCGACTCACAAGACAACTCCAGGAGGGAGAGAATGAAATGAGTGAGAGAGGATGACTAATAGATTAAAATATGTGCAGGAATCCGTCACCTTAGTTGGGGTTAAGGTTAACCCTAACCCTCCAGAGACAATCGCATTAGGTCCATTAAAGCTTGTCTTTGTGAGGAGAAAAAAAAAAAAGGCCTTGAAGCGCCCGCAGTTTATAGATCTCTCCATAAACACGCCTCAGCAAAAATGTTGAATATGTGGCCGGTGTGACAGGTCAAAAAGGAACTAAGTGACCATCACGAGCAGGAATTTATGTCTCTGTAAACACAAGTCCATTCTTTGTCCATTCTGGACAAAGGTTGGGTTTCTTTTAAGACTCAACACTTTGACTGTGATCTCCTCTTCAACCCAGGAGCTCGGAGGATATAGCAGCGATGTTGAGTAATACCTTAGGCAAACATAATTTCTGGCTTCATGTTATGTCATGTAACCATGGTGCCTGTATATAACTACTGTATGGATATACTGTTGTGTATGTCGTTTTCATTATTCTTTTCTTCTTTTTTTACAGCTGTAAGTCTAAAATGAATAAACATCACATTGTCTTGTCCTCATTTCTTGTTTGGATAGATAGAAAGATAGATAGATAGACAAGGCTGCACAGAGCGGTAATTAGATTCCTAGTCACAAACATAACTACCAGAAATGTTTACCAAATCAATCTGTGATTACTCATCTAAGAACAGGCGATCCCTTGTTTGGTATGACTTGCATCACTTCAGTGGGTGTAGCGTGTAAACCCATATAACCAGGTGTCACTGCCTCAGAGGAGGAAACAAACACGGCTCTAACAATAGGAAGGTGAGTCACCGTAATAACAGATTATGTGTCACAACAATGTTTCATAATATTAGAGCCGTGTAAGAATAGAGAAAACATCTCTTAATGTTCTTCATGTAAGTGGCCAATGCTAGAGCCACCGGAGCCCAAAACGACTCGTGACTAGAAACCTTGTTTAATAAAAAGTCTTAACAGATATGAACAGGCTCCCGGCGTGGCACCGTAGATTACAGCAGATTACAACGTGTTGCATCATTCGGTGCCCATGTAGCTTCTCTACCGCGGCGGCATGGTTTTGACTTCTCACATGGTTACCGTGTAGAAATAAGCCACAGCAGTAAAGCTGCGGCAGGCAGGCCCCCTGAGGGGACAGCTCTCTGGCCACGGCTCCGTCTCCAGCTATAAGCCTTGGCCTCCACTTGTCTCAGATGTTTGTCCTGTCCTTGTCTGTGTTGTCCGCAGAGACAGAGCGGGATATTTCCTGTGTGAACCCACACCCAGCAGTACAGTAAGCAACTGCAGATAACATCTAGTGTAAATCTGCATAGGCACGACAATTCTCAACACCGGATTGATGCCACTAATATCAGCAAATCTGTGTACACTAGACAGGAAGTTTACCGAAGGGCCAGCACGTACACTTGGGCAATTTCAGTGCATTTGGGGATGGGGGGAGGGATTGCTTCTCATAGTCCCACAGCAGCAGGCCCTGGTGGGGAGGCCTCCAGAATGTTCTGTGGTTTACAGAAGAGATAAACATTGACATTGCCACCCAGAAAAGTAAATCTGTGTGTTCAGTAATGGAACACTGCATGGCTTAAAAACACACAGATCTCACAACGCTGGAAACCAACTCGAAAGCTGCAGGCGTATCAGCAGATCTCACCCTTTACCTTACAGGCTGCATTTCTATCCACTTAACTCTGATTGATGACAATATGGCAGATCCGTGCCAAGGCGGCATTGTTCAACGGTTCCTTGTCAGGATAGCCACAAGCAAAACCAAAAACTGAAATCTGCTCTGTCACGATGAACTTTGATGTTTTTTGGTTGTTTTTTTTCCCCAACTTCTTATCTGAAACTGACACACTATCATATTGTTAATCCTGCACTATATATAGAGCTGAAATGTGAGATGGGGCCTACCGTTGCACTGCTGGTGTCCATTAGAAAACTTCAATACTCAGACAGAAAATCTATCAATTACATATTAATCCAAAGGTCAATTTTAAATGGTGACATTTTAAAGGCCTCTCAGAGAGAATCCAACATTTACCGTGACAGGCGTTGTTGTTGCACAAACCAACAGCAGAGCTCTGAGTGGATATCTCTGTCAAAGTCTGAGCGGAATCAACTTTTTATTGGCAGAAGCTTCTGACAGTGATTACAGCTTTGATTCAGTGACCAGGGCAGAAAAAAAAACTGAAGTTTCTTTTTTTTCCTGCTCAAACTAATTATGTTATTATGCATGTTGAGATATGTTACAAAACCTCCGTCATGATCATCACACATTTCGCTGCCTCTGTGTGAGTGAGGCGCACTGCACTGCATGGCAGGCTGTGACTGCACTGCACAGTGGCCACACTAATTACCAGCAAGCAGGATCATGGTGTACTGAGCCTCTGCACGGCATGACAGCATGATGTCCCACACACATGATGACTGTTATGTTAGGACAATGAGTGGTCAAACACATGGACTTCACCGTACGGACAACAAGGCATCACAGGCAACCCTCAGAGTAAAATCAATAAAGACAACAGCAATTACAGTGCTTCACTTAAAACCGCCCTACACAGAAAATATACACTAGTATAATAATGCGGAAAGGATGTTTGGGGCTAATAAAAAGGCTGTGGAAATTGTTAACCACTAGTTCTCAGGCCTGGCCGTGATTTGAGCTCCCATGTCCCAGCACAGCTCCCATAAGACTGTAACTTTTGTCTGCTCTGACTTTCACCGCAATGTGACAATCGTTATTTGACGCCAGTGCAACATAAACTCCTCGCCGTGCTGTTCATTAATCAGATCGGGGTGTTGTTTCACACTGTTTCTGTGTCTAAACATTTGGCTACATAGTTTCGAGGCTGTACCGAGGCACCAAGAGCACTACCTAATGTGAAGATGTCCGAGGCTGCATGCGCTCACAAGGCTTGATCAGGATTTGGATAAGGAAATAAAAGTTCCATATCAAGCAAAGGAATGCCATTTCCATCAAATAAAGCAAACAGCGGGCTATCATCTTGTTTACTTACAGAAAGTTTCCCGGCCAGCGGATCGAGGCTCATCTTGGGAACTTCGAGATCAGAGGCAATCCGCCGGATCTGGACTTCGGGATAAACCACCAGTCTGAAAGAAAGTCCCCTAAACAACTTTTTACAGAGAAAAGTAGAACAGCTCGAGGAATCCAACCTTAACTTTATCCGTCATCCAGGTGATTTCATTAGTTTCCTCGAGACACAGCAGAAATTCTGCCACAGTATTTTTTTTTGCGGGAGCAGACACCACAGTATGAGGAGCTATGGGGATTTTTGCCCGAGAGTGGCCTGGGACGTCAATCAACACGGCGACCAATCAACGCGCTCCGTCTTGAATAATAATTAGGCAGTACTGTGTAACTTCAGCAGGCACTCTTTTCCCAGTTACTCATTAGCCGTGGTTTCCTTAGTGTGATAAGCTAAATAAAGCAAAGTACTGATTTATATTGAAATGATTTATTCTAGTAGATCAGGAAAAAGTGTCATGATAAAAATATTCTTACTGATAGAGCTTTCTATAGTCACTCATGGGTAACTTACCAGGATCCAGTTAACTAGCCTATATAATGTATCACTAACTGATAATAACTAACTAGTGGCGACAGGTTCAAGCATGATCATTACATATAAACTCAACCGTGAAAGCTTGGTCATGAGACATGATCCACCTTAGTCACTGAGTGACAGAGTGAACACCAGCAGTCCCTCAGCGTGTCCCATACGGGCAGGAGGAGGACAAGTTTGATTTCACTGTTATTTTACTTACCAGACAAAAGTGTAATGAGACTGGGATGTCCGCTCTATGGTGCTGACTTGTACATATCCATGTTGTATTTATACTGGTGACCTACTGATCTTGTAATTGATGGCACAAAATTATTTCTATTTCCGTAAGCAGTTCAATGATCAGCCTGGGACCACTGTTGTTTTCCTTAAATCTGCAACATTCAGTCTGGGGACAGATAAAGTTGAAAGTAAAGTAATCACAGTTATTCCTTTTAGAAACTGTTCCACATGCACTTACAGTACAGTTAGCTATATAATTGTGCGATTAAATGTTATTGTAGTTCTTACCATTTCTCTTACATTGTATCTAACAACAAACACGGTGCTCATGAAGACAAAATGATATCAAATTCGGGGAAAGGATGAAAATACACCAGGCCTGCATGCCACTTAGTCAGACGGTGGCGTGACGACAGAAGAATTGGGCAATTTCTATTACAAAATTTTGAGACATTTACAGTTAGCTGTCTCGTTCAGTAGGCTGTCTAGCTCAGGAAAAAAAAACTGATGTCACACTTCTCATTCAAACAGTGTACAGAAATAATTTTTTAAAGATTTTTTTTGGCATTTCAGCTTTATTTGATAGTAACAGTGGAGACGGGCAGGAAGAGCAGGGGAAAGAGAGGGGATGACATGCAACAAAGGGCCCGGCTTGAATTGAACCCTGGACTTAGCCTTGGTATGTAGTCCACGCTCTATTATGTTAGTTACTTTGTATGTACACACACACACACACACACACACACACACACACACACACACACACACATAGTGATCGAAGTAGGATAGTAACAGTAATGTACATTTACTGATCACTTGATCTATGTCTGTGTCAGGGGAGGGCACATGACTACAAATTGTGTGTCAGTTGTAAAAGCAAAATGCCTCAGTGGAAATAATGTTGGGAAAAACAAAAGGCACGGTCACAGCAGAGTGCTACGCCATTCTGTTTGGTCATATCTCATCATCCCAGATGATCTCCGCTGTCCAGCAAGACGTCCAAGAAAAACACTGAAGCGCCAAGGGAGCTTAAAGAGTGAGCTCCGTCTTCACATGGACATGTTGTTTACTTGCACTCAGTTGCTGAATACAGCTGAGGTAACTGAACTTAAAGAGAAAAAAAAAGTGTTTGAGACAGCAAGAAGGCACAGAGGGGGGAAGACTTCAACAGCCCTCTAGTTTGTCCCAGCTTCACAGCCTAAAGGAAGCAATGAAAAAAACAACACACATGTCAACAAAATGAAGCTGTTACACTGATAGAGTTTGAGAAGAAGATGACTGCACGATGGATCCACTAACTGCAGCTGCCACATACAGTGCACCACTCTATTTGCAGAACAGATGCATCCCATCCCTCCTGGAAAAGTTCAACATGTGTTTCAATTTAAATCTATCTAGGAAATCTGTGTCTCTGTCTTCCACTTGGATCACTTCCTGTGTTCCTCCTTCTGAGGTCATTGGCTACGTGCTCAAAAACAGGAAGTGAATGATAGAGTTGTTTGCAGGCCTATCCTGAACATGCCTGTGTTTGTGGCCGCTGGGTCATTCGGTTCAGATGCTGGACTCGTGCAAAAAACAAACATCGCCCATGATTCTGTAATCACTTTCATCTTCGTTTGGAGCCTCTTGAATAATTTATTTCGCCATGAAAAGGGTTTTTACTTGCAAGATGGCATGCGTCTCAGGATTCATTTGCATGTGCCATGTGGGAGCCAGGTGAAATCCTGTGTGCATGTGTGTGCGTGCGTGTGCGTGCGTGTGCATGTGTGTGTGTCCGTGTCTGTATGTGTGTGGAGGTCAGAAACGACCTGCAGAGGAAAAGGCACCAAAAATAAAGGGAAGGGAAACCTTCCTGAGCGTCAGTAACTTATCTTGTGACGCCTGCTGGGTATTGTTTCACTTGCTGTTTAGGAAGACTGAAAAAAAGAAAAGGACATGGGCTTGAAATGCTAGATGTTAGAAGTGAGCCTTAAAGTCTTTCCCTCGCTTTGTATCACTTGTATCAACAAAAAGTGACCAGATCTCCAGGTGTGTTTTTACTGACACTCTAGCTTATTTCCAATAAATGAATATGATTAGAAGGGTTTTTTTTGTTTTGAGAAAAAGAACAGAAAAATGCAAAACAATGACAGTAGGGATGTATTCATTATAGGAAGTGAGAGAAAAAAATGTGCAAAAATAGATCCACCCTGTTGTAATAACAATACAGATATGAATTGGACAGAGGGGTTAGTCATTTGGACAGTGGCGATGATTCATGTGGCGGTGACATGTGGCAGTCGAGTCAGGTCATGTGTCAGTTTTACACACTATTGACATGCAGGCTGTCAACACCCGCCATACAAAATTAAGAAAAAACAACAACAACAACAACATTTCTGTACTTTTACTCTATTGCACTCTTTAGGTTAATCATAACTGGTCTAACTTGAACATCTGGGCCAGTTAAAAAAGAAATTAAATGCTAATTATGATCAGATTAGAATGTATAAATAAATTGTGAATATTTGTAAAAGCAGAATAATTACATCATTTGACTCTCCCTTTCTGCGAGACAGCTCAAGGATCTGTTTTTGCCTGTTTACAGTGAGAGGGGAAAGGTCACAGGGTGAATGTTCTGTTGAGATGAGGGGGCATGGCCGGACGGACAAGTGGATCACATTGCTTATGTTCCTCTTGTCTGTTTGGGGGGATAAAGCATGGGGAACAGTCATACAGGATGCGCCTGCTCATATAAACAGACAAATGGAAACTGAAAAAAAACATGCATATACTTAAAAATTAGAAGTATTCAAACAAATACACCAAAGTACATGGATGGATGAGCATGCTTGGGAAAGAATGATTTTAATAAAACTGCACATATTTTTTACATGTATACTTGAGACAATAATCTCGATGCATCCACAATAAATAAATAAGTAAATGCTAACTAGCTAACCAAATAAATAATACTCATTAACACAATTATTATAACAAATTAAGCTCACACCAAGTTACAAAAGGCACTTCACAAAAGCAAAAGATAAACGCTATGGTATTTCCTGATAATATCTACCGGCAGTACATTGTCAAGTCTCAAGTCGTCCAAACTACTGCCATTTCCACACACACACACACATTCATGTACACAGAGGAAAGGAAGGTGTGTACTTGTGGGATGGGAAAAGGGTTATGGCAGAGAGAGAGAGAGAGAGAGAGAGAGAGAGAGAGAGAGAGAGAGACAGGGAGGGAGAGTCTCTTGACCGGTTTTGTCTGGTTGAGGTTGAGGCTGTATATTAACACAGTGTATTGTGTCCCGACAGAGGGAGGAATGCTGCTCTTTGTTGAATCCTGGAGTGGGGCAATGATGTCAGTGGTTTTCCCTGGCACCTTGGCAGGATCCACGGGAGGGGCGAGGCAGTTAAGGCCATGATCAAGCCACATTGTAATGTGGGCTGATTAGTCACCTGACACTTTTTCCCTTCACCACGTCGACAAAAGAGAGGCTTCAGTCAGCGGTGGATTAGCTGCCTGGTGAACTGTGTGTGCACAGGGCGAAAAATCTATGCGCTTGTGCGTGTAGCATACAAGAATGTGTGTGGGTGTCAGTGTCTCTGTCCTGTTGTATAAACTGTGTGAGTGCTATTTATGTATTTAAGAGAGAAAGGGGCATGAATCAACAATCAGAAGAGAGAAGGTTGAGAGAGGTAAGTGTGGAGGAGATGATTAAAAATAAAGAGGGTGAGAGTAGTTTGTATGTGCGTGTGTGTGTGTGTGTGTGTGAGAGAGAGAAGAGATGAAAGGGAACCAACAGAGAGAAAGCCAGTTGGAAAAAGACAGTAAGAGGAGCGAAAGCAGGAGAGGGGAATTAAAGGAGGACTCGTGGCATAAACCCGCAGTGCTGATGCTAGCTGTCTGATCCAGTGTGGGACAGTTGGCAGCAGACTGTCTACCAGCCACAAATGTACAGTAATTCAAAGCATGCGACTCGACGCCGGCCCCTGTGAGTTGGGGCTGCGCAGTCACAACCCCCTCATCAAACACACACACACACACACACACACACACACACACACACACATTGAGGCAACACACTCTGTAAAAGTAACAAATGCGCTGTTCCAGAGTGCTCAGTTCCACGTGATGCAATTATTCACACTTCCATAGCAAATTCAGGCTGGAGCTAATCTCATAACTAAACGGCATGGCTCCTCTCACAAAAAAAAAACAAAAAAAAAAACACGAAGACACTCCTAACAACTGTAAGGAATTCTGTTTATGGGTATTTACAGCTTGATTTTACTGCATCGAAAGCCCCAAATCGCCATTTAAAGTTATTGGGTAAAAGGGGGTCAACAAATCCAACATGTAGTTGGATACACATAACAGTCAGTAGTGTGCAAATAGAATTTACTGCCTCAATTAGTGTTTGGACAGCTATACAACCATGCTTCTGTTTCAGAATATTAAGGACAGAGCATGCATTTTCTCTCGCCAACTGAGCCAGTTCAAGGTAGCGTGTTGTATTTGGAGGATAGCGACATTTGTCTTGAAAACAAGGATGAGGGCTGCAAATTCCCATGGCAACAGGAAGGAAATAAAGAGCTATTATCCAAGATTAAGAGAGAAAGGAAACAAATAAAAGAATAACACTGGAGCTGGTGAAAAGAAAACAAGATTCCAGCTTTTGTAGGTTAGTTCTCATGAGCTTCACATG